>VDFB02216157.1:0-14505 GCA_007258455.2 Sequoia sempervirens
TGGCGAATACTTTTCGGTTTGCATGAACCTCATTCTATCAGTTAGCCAGCAACCCTTCGATTCTGGTTCATTTATCAAGACGAGCTCCGGTTGCTCCTCTGTGGTAGGTATCTCCTCGTTCTGTGCCATGTATTCGCACGATCCTCTTCCTCTAATAGTTTTAGTAGGTTTGACCTTAATGTCATATTCCAGGATCTTGATGATCCAATTAGCTCTTTTTTCTGTGATCTCCCCTTCCATGATATATTCGTGCCAGAAATTAGATGGATTTTTTTTTAAGTCCCTTCACTATTGCAAAGGCCTGCCTTTCGACAAAATTATAATTCGCCTCATATTCCTTCAGGGTCCGGGAGTAGAATGCCACTGGATGTTCTCCTTTTCCTTCATCATCTTTTGGGGTTAGGATAGTATCGATACTGGACTTGCTACTGAATGCATGTACATTATAAAATCCTTAGATTGATCTGGATTAACCAGTACCGGAGTTGTGGAAATAGCTTCCTTGACTTTTTCAAAGGCTTCCTGAGCTTCGGTCGTCCACTTGAATTCTTGATCCTTTTTAAGCATCAGGGTGATGGACTTAATTGTTCCCACAA
This sequence comes from Sequoia sempervirens, assembly GCA_007258455.2. Classification (NCBI taxonomy): domain Eukaryota; kingdom Viridiplantae; phylum Streptophyta; class Pinopsida; order Cupressales; family Cupressaceae; genus Sequoia; species Sequoia sempervirens. The sequence continues at coordinate 597 of VDFB02216157.1, forward strand.
AGTCAGAAATAAAATTGCTAACAAAATATACCTTGCCCAGGAAAGACTGAACACCTTTCTTATTCACCGGAAGGGGGAGTTCCTTGATGGCTTTTACCCGTTCGGGGTCAATTGAAATCCCTTCCTTAGATACAACATGTCCTAATAGCTTGCCTTGCAGTACTCCGAATACGCATTTCTTCGGATTTAGGGAAACCCTGAATTCCTGACACTTTTGAAAAACTATTTCTAAGTGATCAAAATGATCATCCTTAGATTTAGAAAACACAATAAGATCATCCAAGTAAATTAGAATAAACTTATTGATTAGTTTGTTGAATGCGATGTCCATCGCCTGCTGGAATGTTGCCCCTGCATTGGATAAACCAAAAGGAATTTTAGCATATGCAAATGTTCCCCACTTTGTGGTGAACGTAGTCTTGTGCTGATCTTCTTCCTTAACTCGGATCTAATTGTAGCCGGAGAAACTATCCAGCAGAGAAAACATTTCTGATCTTGCAACTGTTTGTAGGATTGACTCCATTGAATGCAGTGGATAATGGTCTTTCAGGGATGCTCTGTTTAGGTCTCAGAAGTCCACACACAAATGTATATCTCCATTCTTCTTTCAGACCGAGACTAGATTCGATACCCAAGTACTATGCTTGATTAGGAAGACAATTCATGACTCAATGAGCTTAGTTAGCTCTTGCGCCATTAGAGCTTCAATTTTAGGGTTTACTAGCCTCTATTTTTGTCGAACTAGTTTTTCACCTTCTGTTAGCTCGATAGTGTGTTGAATGATATCAGGTTCATATCTCTCCAGATCATCATAGGACTAGGCCACTACTCCGTACTTTTCGCAGAAATTGATGAGTCTTTCTTTATCATGGTGCGAGACATTTTTCCCGACTCAAAGATTCTTTCCATCTGTGAACCGAAGGCTCACATAATCACTTGTGTCTGCTACGAACTTTTGTTTATCATTTCGGGCATCATCAGAATCAATTTTTTTTTCGAGAGTAACCAATCCTTTCGAAAGCTTGTTAGATTTGAGCTGCATAATTTTTCCTTCATAAGCTTTGACAATCTTTGGTTGAAGCTAATCGACAAATTCTCCTGATTGTTGGATGAACGAGGCGACGTGTTCGTCACTTTCAATAACTTTCCAACTCTGATCATTGTCGGGGATCGCTGGTCGGACTAGCACTCGTACTGAATGCTCGTTATGTATAAGGTTAGAGATAGGATCAAACTAAGCACCAATCACGGCCATTTGATCTGCATCGCTATTTTGTCCTCGGGGAATAGTCTAGATGTTGAAGGCTTCAAAACCCTCAACCAAGTCCCAGACTCGGTGCCCATAGGATCTTATGTAGACATTATTTGCTGCAGAATTCCTTGGACTTGGTTGACTACTAGTTTAGAATCTTTGAACACCATTAATTGCTTAATGCCCATTCGTTCTGCAAGGCTTAAACCTTGAACTAATCCTTGATATTCAGCCTCATTGTTTGATTAGGCGAAATGAAAACGGAAAGACCTTAACAATTTTTCATTTTGTGGGGATATTAGATATATCCCCGCTCTAGCACCCACTTTGCTTCTTGCTCCGTCAAAGTGCAGTGTCCATAGCTCATTTGCTTGGCTACCTTCAGATTCTTTGGCGACCTTTGGAAGCACTTGGTCTTCATCATAAATTACATAGGTTCCCAATCCTGTAGCATGATAATTTCCGAAAGGATCATTGTCCACGTGTTCATTCAACAGAGCATCTTCTTTGTCATTCCGGTCTCTACTCACCTTTTCTTCCTCCAGTAATTCAAAACAATACATTTCTTGCTTGGTGATAGAGGTATGCGCGACTTCAAATTGATCAAGGCTTCGTCCGCTACATGTTCAAAATGTAAAGCCTCTGATTCTATTTTCATTTTTGCGTCGTGTTTGGTCCTGAGTATCAGATGTGACTAATCCAAGGACAGGTATCCACCCACCTTTGAAGTAAATTCTCGGGATAGACAGAGACCAAACATAGGAGGAACATCTATGATCACAGTGTCTTGTGGCACCGTGATACTAGGACAGACAAATAGAGTTAAAGGAAGTGCTTCGATGACACCTACGGTTTCAACTTTGTTCCCATCAAGCTGCATTACCCCCCTTTTCATAGGTTCATAGTTGAGTCCTAAAGCTTCGACTATCTGTTTAGGCATAACTGTGGTACTAGTGCCATAATCAATCATAGCATTATGCAATAACTTCTTCCCTATAATGAGAGTCAAAAAGAAGGGTTGGGGTTTTAACTTATCCCTAACCTCGACAGGGGATTCCTTTGTATTGTTTGTAAGGAATTTAGCCGACGGTATTTGATTGACAACCTCTGCACTGAAAAACTGCTCTGTTGGCACTGTATTCACCTCTTCTTGAAGAGCCTTCTGTAATAGCGTCTTTTGCTCTGGGATAGCTAGAATGTCCCATAGAGATACATTAGCAGATGAATTCTTCAATTGTTCGACCCATTAAAAGGTGACAAACTCGAAGGTTTCTGCTGCTTGGCTCTTGGTGTAATAATTTCTTTCCGTGGTTGGGATGGTGGTGGGGCAGTAGAAGTACCAGGAATCTAATCGGAAACACCTTTGAGCTATACTGCCAGATGCTAAACAATCGACCAACGCGAAACTCTCCTCTTTGGAGTGCGGTTATAATCGACAATTATGTGTCTTCTGGTATGAATGCTGCCATTAGCAAACACTCGCTTATTCTCCATCTAGAGAAAAAAAAGCGCCAAGGACAAGAGTAATATTGATTCTTTGTTCAAAGAAATTCTCAGACGGTAAGAACCGCACTCTCCATTTGTGGTGAGGCGTATATATAACCCCCGTGATCTGTTGCCATGCCTTGGCTGCGTTGTTCTGCCACCTTTTGTTGCAAGTTTCCACGCAGACAGTTGAAGGGCATATGTGCATCGGTGCAAGGGAAGCACCATAGATTGATATCATCAATAACGTTGTTCTGCCCTGCAGTTAATTCTCTACTCGATCTTGGCGACGCGCTTGTCAGCGGAGTAGGCACTGACACCATTTGGTTTGCGGTCAGAGCTGGTGGATTAGTGTGAGGCATGCCTTGGTACTGATTCTGCTGATATGAGGACCACCCGCCTTGATAGTTTTGATATGCAGGCTTTAGAGGTGTTGATTGGTTCCGCTTAAGAGTGGTTATATCATTTTCCATGGTTTGCAACATCTATTTGAGGTCACTCATTTCATCTTTGGAAGAACCTGATGTAGAGGCCATGCTACTTTATGGGGCTGTCGACATAGTGTACACTCAGGGTAAGAAGTTGCGCGCCAGTTTATCTAACCTCTTGTAGTGGGGATCATTTCAGGAAATATCGGCATAATAGGTTGAGGAAATTTTTTGTAATCTATTAAATGATTCTCAGCTTTGATAGCAATACCATAAGCATCTGGTAGAGTAGTTCCTCCCAAAGACTTGATCATCACTAAATGTCGTAATGATGAATTTGATAAATATACAACTCGTGAGTCTGTGTATAGTAACAGAATCCTCTCGCCAATTTGTGAAACGCATTAAAGTCCGGTCAGAGCTCCGGGGTCGCTTTTATGACAGATAGTTGATAATAAGGAAGAACGATCTCCTGCCATTTAAGAACCTCTATAAAACCTGGTCTTCGAAGCTCGGCCCCAAGTGCTTAATAGTAATAGGTGACAAAGGCAGAACAGCATCAATCTAGCTTTGCCTTTAAAAGACATGGCGAGAATCCTTGGAGCTACATTCTACGTTGTGATCCCATGTACCAAACACACGTTCACCACATCTTGCAAATGTTTTGCGGGTGTTCTTGAGCTATCTTTGGTAAACTTGGGTATAGCTTTCATAGTTGAAACCAGGATAGCACCCTAGACAACTGGTGCTACTGGTGCTGCTAGGGGACTTCCGGCGTCCCATGCCACATAATTTTTGTTGGCAGCTGGCAACATGGTTAGAACCCGTGTATGAATGAATCATATCATTTGATTTGTGACTCGCACTATTCCCAGTGGAGGTACTATTAAATTGGGGTTGCCTACAGTTTGGGATCTAGTTACAGGACGATGGCTCATACACCCTTCTAAAATGCAAATTCATTTAAGTTCGGTCCCACTGGGAGTTCCAGAAAAAGAACAAACTGTTGACGCTAAAATTTGATGAGGTAACAGTGTCTTATGGGAAACTCATCTATGGGGACCTTTTGCATCAAACTAAGTGGGGACTCTCCACTTTAGAGTAGTTTAATTCTTCTATAATGGGGCTTGGAAAGGGAAAAAGAAGTAGATATAATAAAATGAAGTCTAACCTAAGGCGATGCACCAAGACTTAATGATAGGCATGATAAATCATAAATCTAAGGGCCTGAATGGTGTTGTAGTGTTCCTGAACATCAAATCAAGATTACAACATTAATAATCCATTCATTGAATAAAAATAATATTACATTCCTACTGCCGAGAAGAGTCATTAGACATGATCTAGGAAAGCAAACTTGCATCAACATATATAGAAGTTCTTTAAATGAAATATCCAGATAATAAAAGTACGCTTACGCTGATCAAATAGTATGAAAATAGAAAGGCCAAAGAATTGGCATAGTCTCGAAAGCCTGCATGAAATATATCTAATTCTACCTTTTCTACAAATGAGAAAAGTATAAAGTGGAAAACGCTTCTAGAGTAGCAAATGTAAAAGATCCCTTTAACTCCTGCAATGATGCAGAACGAATATTCTAAAGCCGCGGTATTAGAATTGATCTGAACCAAGTATCCTGCTTACCTGCACAGTATCTTGCAAAATGATGTATAATCCTGCAAGGCAACATCAAAACAGCGTCACGGAACATTATGACACGCAGCGACCAATAGCATTATTCGGTTCATCTGGCCCTTCACTCGAATATGAGATCCGGTGGTTAGGCACGTGGCAGCCTTTTGCTGCCCGTATGAACCTCTCTTCCCTTTTTGCTAAGGACTTATGTTAATGCTACACATTTCAAATGAGTGGAGCCCTCCATCAATAATGGAGGAACGATCAACAACTCGGGCGCCGAAAGAGACGTTGCAGAAGCGCTTTCACCGCCTGTGGAAGGCATTTCACTTACACCGAGAGATTTGCTAACAGTCACACGTATCAAGTGTACACCGTAGATAGAAACTATGGGGCCCACTGAAACTTTTTGGGAATAAGGGCTTCGTGACACCCGAGCGGAGCCCGATGAGACAACAAGAAAGCATGATCAAAAGAATCCCGCAGCCGCAACACGTGGAAGCATAGCGGAGCTTTCTGGGATGCGAAAGGAAGGCTGAGACTCGAAGTTGCGAGGAGTAGACACGTGGAGCAGGAGAGCAGAACCTAGATAAAAGGATGAGTTGACCACTTGCGATGCACGAGCCGGAGCATAGAGGAAAATACACCCGAAGGGAGCTAGTTAATTATTTATTAACATGTACCAGATTTCATCAATTTTTAAATTTAATTATTTTTCGTGAATTTTTCTACTTTTTAGCATTGCACCCAATTTCAGACTCAAACCAATAAGCAACCGTGTTGAACTAGGTGAAACCAATTTGACATCGGTGATATACACTTGAATTACTTTAAAAAATAATGTAGCACAAACTGACATTGATCAGAGAAAGAGATTCACAATTTGATCAGGAACGTGATTTACATGCTCAAACACCTAAGAAGTACCTAAAACATCATTTTGAAAGGTTTGAAATTTAGTGATTTGACAATAAAAACCAGTATAGCAAGATCAGAGGTTCTCCCCAAGGTGATACACTTGGATTTATTAGACTTTTCAAGAGGAGATCATGTAGTTAAGCTTTTAACTCCAATAATTATGTGGTAGTCATTTGATATGGAGCTTTAGACTAAGGTTCCAATCATGGAATTATGTCTATGGAGGAATGAAATTCCCTTCTCAGATGTAAGCCCAACAAAACTTTTAGAAAGAATCCTAGAACTCACGCAAAAAATGATACTTTTGAAAATTAGGTTCTTCTTGATTACCTAATTCATCTACCTTGATGGCATATAATTCACAACCTTTTTTTTTTTCTTTCTTAAGTTGCATGGAAGAATATTTGAACATCACTTTTCACTTCTTGAACATAGGTCTAGTTTCCTAGGTCATCTAAACATTCAACCAACTTTGAGAAGCAATCTACCTTTTTCCTATGTTTCCATAACCAATTCATTCCAAGGATTAAGGCATAAGATATTGAAGGTGCTACATACAAATTGACCCTAGTATAAAAGGTAGGTAACTAAAAATCAACCTCAAATAGACATTTCCCTACCTTTTTTTGGCTTGGTTTGCATACATAACTTCCCAAGAGTTGGCCATTTAGTCAACTTTCCTAGGAATACTATTATGAAATTTTGGAGCAACAAAACATTTTTCAGCTCTTATATATATAAAAAATGGAAACATGATGTCCAAAGAGTATACTTGAAGTTTGAATTTAAGAGGTTTGGAAATCAACTTGGCGATTGCATACTACAACATGGATTCTCTATTGGAAGGAAATTTGTTGAGAAGGAAAAGGAGAATTCTTGAAATTATTTAGTTGAGGTTGCCTAGGATAATTGTTGGCATAATGGTCATCTTCACAAGCAAAAAATCCTCCTAGTAGCCCTCTTTTGATTAACAGTTGGTCCTTTGTCCCACCATTCTTCTCTTTTTTCTGACTTTCTCTTTTTCTAAAGTTGGAAACATTTTTATTCCTAGAGTTTATGTAATGAAACTTCTATTTGGATTGTCGATTCCTACCTTTATTTTTGAAGAATTTTGAAGCCTTGTATAAATGTGAATCTCTTCTTAAACTTTTCTCTAGATGTTGTAATGGATTTGAGTTTATGCTCTTGCTTAATAGATTTCTCTAAATAGTTGGTCCATTATTAAAGGTCCATAGACATCCACCTCTTTGCATATTGGTGGATATAGCTCCATTAAAAATTTATTTATATGAAACCACTCACCCTTTTGATATATTGAGGAACAAATTTTAACAACTGTATGAACTTATTGAGATATTTTTTCATGAAAAATATCCTTGCCTAATATTTTGAAAATTCTTCAACTTCTTATTAAAGTAAAATTGGGATAAGCACCTTTATCTAAACAATATCACAAATTGGTCCCACATAATAGTAGTGAAATCCAAGTTCATCTTAGTTTTTTTGTTCACCCACTAGTTTGAAGCTTCTCTAAACAACTGATATGCTCCCCAAATTTCCTTATTAACCTTTGAATAGTTTTAGATCTCGAAGTTTCTATCTCACCTAACCATGACTCATCTCTGTCACCCAAAAATCATTTGATCAAATTTTGGTGGATTAATTTTCTTCATGTATCTTGCTATCTTAGTGGAAAAATGAGACCTAATGCCTTCTCTTCATTTTTATTTCTCATTGAATACTTGTCATGGCATAGCTGTATTAGTGTCCAAGTTTATATTAGCAAGTTATAGTTATTCTCATCTCCTTCAGATTCCTCTCTCTGGGGTTCACAAACTTCACATTCAAGAGCTATAATCCTTAGTGTTGTTTCGAGTTGTGAGAATATGATTAAGATTAGTTGTAGAATCTCTTGTAGTAGATCCAAACTCATTCACACTTTCAACAAGGTTGGTTCTTGTTTGTACCTTGTATTCATATGCAATAGGACATTGTTACATTAGCCCTTGAGATGCTAAAGGATCTTATCATCTTAAGAAAATTGTTTTTAAGATACTACATATTGTTATAATTTATGTTCCCATAATTTCATACCAACAATAAATAGAAAAACAACACAAATATTTTTATTTTAATTTATGTTTGAAAATTTAGAAATTTTAAAATCTTTATTTATAATACAAGTTCTCTTTATATTTAGAGATCTCCAAGTTACAATCATTTTTCACTACTAAGAAATAATCAAATAAGGGGATCTCCTTTGGTTCTTCTTCCCCATCAGAGTCTAGTAATACAAATTTTGAGGGATGTACATGTAGGTACTTTTTTATCACCTCTTTACTCAAATATAGCCCATTGCGTCCACACCCAAAAGGTATGTCATGAATTGCTACAAGTTTCTCGATCTTATATTTGATTTCAGTTTTGGGCACTACTTGCTTGCTCTTGATTAATTTAATCTAGCTTATAGGTGTTGCTAAAGTTTCACTATCAAATAACCATAACAATTCAAAAAAGAATGGTTGATTAGTTAACATTGAATTTCAAAAGTTTGCAGTGATCTCATAGGTCCTAGTGCTAAACCCAAAACTCTAATACCAATAGTAATGAAATACCATTCATTAAAAAAAAACTATCAAATTAACTTAATTTAAAAAAATATGAAAAAATACATTTTAGAGTAAAATGATGCATCATTGGTAACCCATGGTATGAATCAATAACAAATGGCTTTCATTTCCTTATTTCAATTTAGTATAATTCATTTGTCGTGTACATGATTTGTTGCAATCAAGGATAGATTCATTTGTCAGTAGAACTTATGCCTTTAATCACATCTGATAGTCTATTCTTATTTCTGCATTCTAATAAATGATTCAAACAATCTCTATTATCATCAAAATTCAAATCTATTTAATCTCTAATCTCACTATTCATCTATCAGTAGTACGTAAATAAAATAAAATTAAACCATCAACAAATGGTATATTCTAAAATATAAGTCACGTTTCTGTAGCGGATATGTGCCATTGTTCACCTTTTTTACAAAACTTTATAAGTAAAAAATATTGAAAATGATGACTTTTTATGAGATTAGCGTTATTTACAGCAAAAAGAAAACTATGGTAGACATAGAACGTTCCACTAAAATGGGGAATATTCCAAAATAGACTACAGTATGTCCATATATTGGGGTAGGTACATTCTCATGTATCTTTTTGGTTCAAAAGAATTTGTTTAATTCTAGTTAGCAATAATTGCTAATATAAAACATTCTTTCCTTCGTATAAGTCTATATAGGTATGTACATATATACACAGATACATACATACATTTGTATCTATTGTTACACACTTTTACACAAGTATCCATTAAACCCGCTTTAACCCAAAAATATTGAATACCATTCAAACCTTAAAACATAGGGTATACCCTTAAATACACACAACTTTAGTAATGTGTTGAACTTTAACAAAACCATTTTTTTTTAACAAAAATCTTACAATTTTCTTATGTTTACTTTTTTATTTTGTAGATATTTTTTAATAGTATTAAACTTGTTTAGCTGTCTAACTCAATATTCCTTTTATTTGGAGGTAATAATCAATGTTTATAAATTTTGTTACACATGGTATGTAACCATATCTATGTGTATATTTGTAGGTATACACATATACACCTGCACATGCTTAACATATATGCACTTATTCCACCAATTCATTATAGTACTAATTCCATTTATTTACAAAGAAAGGTATTATAAGAATTGTAAATAGAATACATACTATTCAAAAACATTATAACAAGTAATGGTAATATAGGATAGATATGACAAAGTATGTGTACTTAGTTGTATTATAACAAAGTAAACATGAAATATGGATGATAGAGTATTTGCATTCAATAACATTATAATGCTAATATAAAATAAATATGATAGTGATTTTATACTCGATAGTATTATACCATAGAAAATATATTCACTATCTCACTATATGGTGTCTAGGCCAAGAGAGAGTAGCACATTTTTAATTTACCATAATGGATGCTTATGCTATATGAAATCAGCCATAAATATATTTCACCACAATGACTAGATGAAATATTTTTTAACAATAGGGAAATAAAACTTCACCATAGAGACGATGAATTATTTTTTAACAAGGTAAGAAGCAATTGATTGGATCGATTGGGCTCTAAAAAACAACATAGTATAATGTTTGTTAGAAATAGAGACATTCTTAAGAAAAAGAAACAATTTGTTCTTACATTTCTATGGAGAATAAGTGAAGCCATATCATTAATATCTTCAATAACAACTACTCTTTTGTGACAACTTATGGTCTTATAAATGGTTTCAAATGCACACGATTTCCTTTATGGTTTGATGTTCCTCTAAACAACTATGTTACATTTTGGAATACTTATTTGTTATTTAGTATTTGAATGATCTGGGTTCTATCTCTTTTAATATATTCTCATTATATAATTATATGAGTATATGGACATGTCTAAATATGCATATATAAATACACATACAAAATATATCTACATATGCAGACATACTATTAGATTTGTAAAGGGAAAAATCCATAGAAAATAATAAACATGCATCATATAATGGCACTACAAGAAACATAGAATAACAACTAAAGAAATTTGCTAAGAGAGATTATAGAGATCTTATGCAAAGGCTCGAACACAATAGTATACCACAAAAATGTTACATTTTTATAAAAGAAACCATCCTTTTTCCTTCATGTTTCCTTTTCTATATTACAAAGAAATATTAAACAACAATATTTAAGAAATACTTTTGAATAGAAAAATAAGAAAGGTTTTACACATTTGCCTTGTGTATATGATTCCTCACTAGCTCCTTTTCCCTTTTACACACTTTTCTTCCTAAAATTTCCAATTGCCCCTTTCAAAATTCTCCCTTTTTGCTTTCAAATTATCTTAATAAACATAAGCATTCACTCTTCCCTCTTTTTCCTCCTTCTAGGCCAACATGGAGCATGCCATTTACCACCTCTCTTACTACACTAAAATGAAATTAGAACTCCACTTCAATTTTAGTTGATTATGCCTCTTTCTAGGTGTTGAGATGGAGTGACAATAGTTCCAAAGGAGTGTTGTATTGTTTTTCAGGTAATGCTAATTTATCATTTGCATTTAATGTTTTAAAGTGCATTTTAAATTTAATTATTATCCTTTTCTATTTTAATAAAATTGTTTCTTAATTAAAATTAAAATATTAATTCTTTTCCTAATGAAAATGATAATCTAATTAAAAATGAACCCCCTCAACCTTTTACCTACTCAAATAACAACCAAAAGATAAGGTAACTAAGAAATAATACAATCACACATCTAATCCAAATTCAAGATGCAAACAATTCTTAACCCTTAGAAACTAATGTTGATTAAGCTACTTATGGATAAAATCGATGAAAATAAACTCATTACATTGGATCAACACTTTTAATAACAACTATACCTTACATGTGTATGCATGTGGATAACTAATTCTCAATAGCATGGTATGGTTACTAACAATATGGATCTACCACTCTCTTTCTGATGATTCCCTCCTCTTCTTTTGGGAGGGGGAAATTGTTTCTTGCATCCATCTTATCATCACAAGCTAGTTAATCGATCAGTCATAATCACATCATAATTTGATTAATAATAAATGATCAACGTTAATGATAAAAATACTCATTTCCAATTCTCATGTTATTAAAACTAACATCTATAGCTAACCCTACAATTGAACATAGGTTTATATTTGATTGGTCAAATTAACACAACTATATTTTGTTCTAGATATTCATATTTTAAATCTATATAAGTCAAACATAAAAATAAATACTAAAAAATCCACATAATTTAAATTGTTTTAAAAATGAAATGTGACACGTAGGGAACAAATGTTACTAGATAATATCAAGGATAGGTACAAGTCTCTTGATGATGTAAACCTATTTGACATCAACATTGATCATATGATAAGCTTTTGTGATGAACTTGAAATTGAGGAGGCTACCCACACTCCATCAAATGTTGATAAGAAATTGAATGATAATATCTGGACCATGTTCTTTGATGGTGTTGTTATAAAGAAAAGAGTTTTCTTCTAGCCTAACCTTTCAATGTACAAATAAGTGAAATATGAGGCCCTATTGTCGGGATTAAATATTACTCATAAGAATGAGATTAAATACTTGAGAATATGTGGAGATTTATATTTAATAGTGAAACATGTAAGAGGCATATATATAGCTAAGGAAAATAAGCTCATATCCTATAAAAATGTTATTTGGGACAAAACAAAGGTATTCAATGTTATTGGCATTGAATGGTTGGGCAAAAGTAAAAATTTCAAGGTTGATGCTCCTACAATTGCAACATTGAGGTATGATTGGGATTCAAATCCTCATTTATAATAGTGAAGTGTTGAAGTCTTGGTGAGACCCACCATAATAGATAATATATGTAGTTGGCAAGTATTCAATGACAACCAAAAAATCTACAAGTTCTTGAATGATATGGATTAATTTAACAATAAAATCATTAATTGGTAGCCAATGGTTGAAATTGAGGATGGGAAAGAAACCTTGTCATAATTTTGGAGCTCCAATGTGGTTTGAGAACCCTACAACTCCAATCAAGGTTCAATATATAGTTAAACCTTAGTGCAATAATAGTAAGAAACTTTGAAAAATGGATAAACTCTAGTGCTTGAAGGATGATTTGGTTGAATGAGATATGCAAAATGAGTGTATAGGTGTGAAAAATATTTTACAATATGCTATTAGAGATTGTAACTACGAAAATAATTACACGCTATTTTAATTATGTTTTCAATTAAATGTGGGGTTTCTATGTAGTTTTACAAAATATGCCAAACTACACAAAAATTATAGGTTCCCAGTTCAAGGTTTTGAAGTATTCTTATAATAACTACAAACATGCACAAACTTCATGATTTCCCAATTTGTTACACATTGGAAGTTCTTTTGGGCTATTGATGTAGCTATGTAGCAACTACAAGATTTCATGAATATTAGAGTTCCTTACTTTCTTATAACTTGCTAGACTTTCAAGCTTTAGGTGTAACCTAGCAAAACTACAAGGCTGGTCTAAAAGTCTAAAATTTTGTCAAAGAAGATTTGTCAAACTTAGGATTTGATGTAGTTTTGTAGTAACTACCAAACTAACTAAGAACCTTAGATGTCTAACAACACTAAGAAAAATGGGTTTTTCAACTCCTATATAGTTTTGCACAAAACTACACAAATACATGGGAACTCTAGAATCCTAATTTGCATTCATTTTGGTATTTATCCTTAAGAATTCTTTTGTTGATTTTTGAAGGCCGAATTCACGCCTTATCATTAATGAGCACAAACTATTTGACCTATATATATTTTTAACATTAATTTTCCAAAATTGACTCCACAAACATGACTCAATTAATAATGTATAAGTATGAAATCAAACCCAAATCCCCATGTGTTGGACTAATCACCAGTGTCTCCATTTAGATTCATGATATGGACTAATAGCCTCCCATGGGTCTATTTATCTCTAGCATTTGTATCAGGTGTTAACAGGTTGATCTTTTGGTGCAACAACAAATGTGTTCCAACAAATGGTATCAGAGTCGCATGGTCGCAGGTTCGAATCCCCTCGGGTGATGCTGAGGGGGGGATCGTTGGACTAATTTCCAATGTCTCCCTTTAGATTTGTGACATGGACTAACTGCCTCTCGTGGATCCATTTATCTCTGGCATTTGTATTGGGCGTTAACAAGTTGATCTTTTGACACAATGACAATTGTGTTCAAACACCATGTAATTTATGACTTCTTATTGTTAGGATTTCAAATTTCCACTCCACTTCTACACCAATCCCATGATATTCTTTGTGACTTCTCCTTATTGTTAGGATTTTTAGGTTCCCTTGTACTTTTGCACAAAGTACAAATGTACATGGAAACCCCAATTTCCTAACAAACAATTTCTATAATTTTACTTAAAATATTATTCAACAAGTTCAAATGATAAACTACACACCTAAACCACTTATGACCAAAACCATTTGACATTTAAAAGTTATTTTTGAATGCTCAAAAGTTGACTTGACTAAATAATCAAAATCACATGTTAAAATTTTCTATTATCAC
>VDFB02216158.1:0-17930 GCA_007258455.2 Sequoia sempervirens
ATGGATTCAAGAGAAGTGTGTGAAGAGGTCTTAGTCTAGGTTGGAGTCCCTTTTGAGGAAGGAGACTCTTTATTAAATGATCAAAATTGGACCTCCACTTCTTTCTCCTCTCTTTTTATTTCTCATCTTCTTTCTCTTCCTTAGTTGTACTAGATGTTTAAATAATTCTTTGGGGTGAATATATCTATTATGGTTGAGGTGAGAACGATCTTACTATTGGGCTTTATTAGATCTTTGAATTTTTAGTTTCATCTACAGGGTTGAAGTGGTTGTAATTGGGGGAGTGCTAAAGGAGGAGAAGAATACAAGATTTGAGTTGATTCTTCTTTTGTTTCTATTTCCCTCCATAGGATTTCATCCTTGCAAGAGGTATCTCTCCTTTAGATTCTTCCTGAACTTTTCCTAAATTGTCTCCTAAGATAAAGTCTTGTCCTTTTTTTCTTGGAGGATCTAGTGTCATGTACCTCTTGCTGACCACCTTCTTTCTCTAGATCTTTTCCTTTAGAGGTTTTTTAGGACTCTCCCTAATCCTTGGATGTTCCTCATTTCTATATAGTTTCCTTAGGAGAACCTATGTTATCCATGGCCTATATTTTTTTAAGTAATTTCTTTGATATCTAGATCACCTCCCAAGTTCTAAATTTATTGTAGGGATCTTCTTGTGTAGAATAACTGGTCCTATGATAGGTTGGTTGAACACAAGTATCTTTGTTGTATGATTTTTCCATGATCTTCTCATCTTCCTTGAGGTCCTTGGGAATTTTGTTGATTTTCAAGTTTATGTTCAAAGTGATTTAGTCATACCAAAATCCTCGATCCTTACCTCATGTCCATCTAAATAATCTACCCAATATTCCTCAAGTTTGTTTTCATATTTATGGAATGCTCCAATCATAGGCCCTTTACTTTTTAATTCGATTAAATCTATTTTTAATGTCATTGAGGTTCATCAAATAGACAACCAACTCAATCAACAAAAATAGACCCTCAATTCCCTTTATTTTTCATTTTTGACTATTTATTTATTTATTATTCATTAAAATATAAACCAAAAAAATTATTATTATTAACAAATAACAAAAAATAATAAAATTAAAATTAAAATCTAATTAAAAAATCATTTATTTATTCTATAAAATAAATAAATTATTGTATATAAATATAATTGAATGAGACTTAAACCTCACACATGTAGTTTTACACCCACACAAAACATCCAATAACAAATAAAAATAAAAATAAGATTATAACTATTCAAAAGTGAAGAGATACTAACAATATCTTTCCTCTCTTTTTTTCCGCTTTTAAAAAATGCTTCGTATAATGATGTGTTCAAACCTTATGAATTAAATGTCTTTCTACAACTCTTTTTATCTTCCACATGCTTTCTTGTATGTGTTTCTTCAAAGTGATTCTTAAACAAATTATTGTTAAAATATAAACTATATTTAATCACAAAGAGTCATGTCTCATGTAAGAGACATACCTATCCATGTATAGTATCTATTTAAGGGTCTTTTGACCCATACATTCTATAGTAGAGAATTGACAATATTAATTTAAGCTCTCCAATTTTTTACATGATATCAAAGCAGTTGAAAGATCTTATGGAGGATTGAAGTATGGAAGGATTCTTGCATGAGTATTTGGTGTTTGGACTGCACTATTGAAATCCACTCTACAAATCTTCATCTAGAATCATCAATGTGAATGTGTGTTATTGTTGTGAGGGATGAATTAGTTTACAAAAATACAAAATGTGATGAGATTTTATGGCATAAGTTGTTGTGAAGACTACCTGAGTGTCATGCTAGATATTTTATGGTACCAAAGTGTTGTGTGGAGTGATGAAATGTGAATTGTCTAGTAAAAGACACCTATCCATGTATAATATATATTTAAGGGTGTTTGGATTCATATTTTTTATGGTAGAGAACTAATAATATCAACTTAAACTCTTCAATCATTTACAATTATTGTAGATATAATCAAACTTGGACTTATCTTGATAGAATGTCTTGTTGGCTTTTACTTAGTCAAAACAAACCACTTGTTTATATTAATTATTACTAAATTAATGGTATATATCTCTAAATTGGAATATGGGCTTCCAACTATCCTTACACTTAGCTAATTAATCAACATTTTTTATCACTAAAATAATATTACAAATATAAAATGACTACTAATTATTGAGGTGAACGAATCTTTTATGAACGGATTAACCTACAATTTTAATTGATAAAAAAAATATTCTAAATATTTTATCTCTTTGTATACTTGATTAAGATTAACATTATCTATTAATATAAAAATAAAAATAATATCCATAAAGATGTATTCAAATTTTCAATATTGAAAACAACATTTTATAAATAAGATTTCTTGTCTTTTATATCTAGGCTTTTGTCAAAATCTTCCACTTGCCTTTGTTAAAAGACTCCACTTGCACAATGCCTAACCATTATTAAGTACCATTCCACATTGTCTGGAGAAAATGTCTGCAACTTATTGTTTGGTCACTTCACGCGGTTTCGTATGTGTTTGGTCGTTTCGCTTTCTCTTTTACCAAGACAAGCAAAGAAAACAAATCACATTCCACTATAAATCTATCATGGCAGGCTCCACCTCTCACATTTTTTGGCTTTTTGGTACAAGGTGGCTCCACCTCTCAGATTTTTCTGCTTTTCTTCCGCAAATCACTGTACGCTATTCGACTCTTTTTTCTTGTCTCTGATCACCGACGCCCCCTTCTGTTACCACTGGAGTCTGGCGTCCACTAAGGAGAAAATAGTGAAATTTTCTGCCCTTTTTCCAAGCTACGCCTTACTTTTCTGGCTTTTGGCACAAGGTGGCTCCACCTCTCACATTTTTCTGCTTTTCTTCTGCAAATCACTGTACGCTTTTGGACTCCTTTTTATTTTGTTTGGGGTTTCCGATCACCGACGCCCTCTTCTCTAATTCAAAGGCATCTATTTCTAGCAGCGGAGAGTAAGGGCGCTTTTCATGGAATCGCACCATCTGCATCTATTTCTGCCTCAAAACGCATTCAAAAACAGTGCTACGATGTATTCATCAATCATCGTGGACCAGACGTCAAACACACCTTAGCTACCTCTCTCTATGCTCTCCTTACTGCTATGTCACTCTCTGTTTTTTTGGATTCGGAAGAGTTAGAATATGGCGATTTCTTGCCCCAACCAATAGAAGCAGCAATGGCCAGCGCTTTGGTTCATATAGCTATTTTTTCAAAGAGCTATGCAGATTCACCCTGGTGTTTGGCAGAGGTCGCGTATATGCTTGGATCTGGCGCCAAAATTATTCCTATTTTCTACCATGTAGAGCCCACTGATCTCAGATATATAGATCAAGGGAAAGGAATGTATGTTGATGCCTTCAAGAAGCATGAGCAGAAGGGTAGATACAGCATACAACAGCTTCAGGAGTGGAAGAGGGCACTCCACCACGTCTCGTTTTACAATGGCCAAATCATCAAAACTAATGAGTAAGTATCACACATTTGGCCTCTCTATCTTAATAAGTGTTTATTTTTCTCTCATCTATATTTTGTATTTTGGCATTAGCAACTGATTGTATTCTGATTTTTCAATATTTTTACCTGTTCAGGGATGAGATGAGGCCGCTGAAGAATATTGTGAGCTGTGTTATGAAAGAAGTAAATAATAGTGTGCCATTAGTGGTTGCAAAACATCCAGTCGGTTTGGAAGAAATAGTGGAAGACTTTAAGGTGAATACTCTCCGATCTGGCCATGGTAATGAAGATTCACAAATCGTAGGGATTTGGGGCATGGGTGGTTCTGGCAAAACCACCCTTGCAAAAGAGTTATACAATCAAATATCTTCTTCGATGGAGAGGTCCAGTTTTGTGTTTAATGTTCGAGATGCCGCAACCAAAGGCCTGTTGCATGAGAGGCAGAAAAAACTCCTCAGTGACCTCGGCGTCCAATGTTTATCATTTGACAACATTGAAGAAGGTATGAGAAATCTTTCAATGGGTTTGAGATCTGTTAGAGTATTGATTGTTCTTGATGATGTGGATAATATGGAACAACTGGATGCTTTATTGCCCACAAAAGACAGCCTTGAAAAGGGTAGTCTTGTCATTGTTACCACACGGATACGTGGCATCCTTGAATCTTGGGGTATCTCTTCCATATATAAAATGAGACAACTAAATCCATTGCATGCAGAGCAGCTTTTCTGTTGGCACGCTTTCCTACAACCCTATCCACATGATGGATTCAAGGAACTTGTTGAACAATTCTTAGAAGTATGCAATGGATTACCTTTGTCTATCAAGGTATTTGGAGCGGAGTTATATGGTGAGTTCAACAAAGAGCAGTGGGAGTCACAGCTGCATAAGATTTCCAAAACATTGCCCAATGATATCAAGCAAATACTCAAAATAAGTTATGACACGCTTGATGATGAAGACAAAAAGATGTTCCTTGATGTTGCATGTTTCTTCATTGGAGAAGATATTAGCTTGACCATTGAAGTATGGAATGGAATGGAGTGGAGTGCTCTACGAAGTTGGCAAAGGCTCTTGCACAGGTGTTTGGTTGAGCTTGACAATAAAAATCTTATAAGAATGCATAACCACTTAAGAGATTTGGGAAGAGACATTGCAAATACACAATCACCTTACCGCCTTTGGTTTCCTCAACAAATTATTAATGTTCAAGAACAGGTAAAACAAAATAGTCTCACATAATAGAAGTGAGTGATTATTCTTTTATTGTATCACTAATCAATACAAAACAAACTTTTTTATTGCACACTAATGTTTGAGTTCATAATTTTTTTTTAATTTTATAATTAAATAGTTATCTTAAGAAATTTCTGAGTAGTCAAATCTATTTTATTGTACAAACAACTTAAAAATTTACTTTGGCTTGTTAGATATGTATTTGAATAACCAATAAGTTTATTACAACTTAACAATTTACTTTGGCTTGTTAGATATGTGTTTGAACAACCAATAAATTTATTTTGATATTAGTCTTAATTATTGTTTTTTATTTTTTTCTTCTTTAGAAAAGAATGGACATTCAAGGAATAATTGCAACCTCAAATCAAATAATTTGGAATATATGGGTAATGTTTGTCCAAATCTTTGGTTTCTCTACTTCCTTCTAGTAATTTTAATCATTTTTGAAGTTTATAGCTTTATAATTTTATTTTATTTCTGAATATTTCAAGTTATTTGTATCTAGGGAGTACCACAAATGGTAAAAGAAATTAGGGAGGCTAATGAGTTTAGCGTTGGCATTAATGACGGGAAACTCATGGTTAACACAAATGGAAGAATTTGGCGGCTCGAACTCTCTTTAATTGGACTAAAATATTTAGTGTTTAGTGGAGATTATTTTAATCAAGTAATGGGTGATATATCAAGACAGCTGGTCTGGCTTCGCTGGTTCCAAATTGGCCAGCGAAATCTTCCGTCAAGGTTTCCATTGAGCAAGTTGAGGGTTTTAGAACTCTATGAAGAAAGTTATGGAGGGGAACATCACTTAGAAGAGCTGTGGGGGGAGACTGACAGCGAGGTAAGTAACGTCCGTTTTACCTGGTTTAAATGTATATTTCAATCCTTTTATAATTGATTTATGCTTTACATTTCTGTTGCAGGCCCCTGTGCAGTTAAGGCAGTTGCTTATTTCTCAGTGCCACAAATTTCAAGGTTTTTCAAAATCAATAGGACGCCTCAAACATTTGAAAAAGATAATAATCTATGCAGGCTACCGTGTTACGAGTCTGCCGGATGAATTTTGTCTTCTCCATTCGTTGGAACACCTGGAGTTTTCTTATTGTGAAGAGCTATCATCACTACCGAGCAATTTCGGCAATTTGAGCAATCTGCGGCACCTAAGTTTGTATTCTTGCATGAAGTTGAGGAGGTTGCCGGTTACTTTTAAAAATCTGAAGCTCCTGGAATATCTCAATTTATGTGGGTGTTCTGGACTCACATTCATGTCAGGGGACTTAAACTTTCTGGAAAACATAACAAAGCTCGAGTATTTGAACCTTTCTTCCTGTGATCATTTGGAAGAGTTGCCTCGTCACATCACTAATCAGCTGTCCTTGAGAGAGCTCGATTTCAGCGGTACCAAAGTAAGGGAGCTACCAGATAACATAGGTCAACTCAGCAGGCTGAGAAAGATGAGGATATTTGATGTGTCGTTGACAAGCTTGCCAGCCTCTCTTGGAGATTTGTCTTCCTTAACGAATCTTGAAATCATAAAATGTTGTAAGCTGGAACGTGCAGGAGTGAAATCTCTACCAAAATCAATTATGCAACTGAATAATCTTCAAGAGCTGACTTTATCCAGTTGTCCAATCAGCGAATTGGATTTTGGGGCGGCATCATTACCTTTTGTATTGAGCAACCTGAAAATGATAGATTTGAGTATGACAGAAGTGTGCAGAATTTCATTTTCTGAAGATTGTTGTCCCCAGCTGGAGTCACTCTTTCTTGACGGTAATCATCATTTAAAGGAGATCGAAGCTCTGCCAAGGACCCTCAAAAATATATATTTGGAAAACTGTGAAATGCTGAAGAACATTCCGAGTTTTGCAGGATTTCCTTCTCTGGGAGTATTTCATCTACAAGGTTGCTATGGAATTGAGAAAATTGAAGGTTTGGAGAATTGCACAAGATTGGAAAATTTGAGAGTTGAGACCTGCTGGGAGGTGCTGGATATAGAAAGCTTGGAACACATGCAGAATTTGAAGAGCCTGCAACTCAGAGCAAACAAGAGATCAGTTATTGGACGTTGTATTCAAAGGATTCAGGTAATAATAGTTTCTAGGAGTAAAAATTTCTAGTTATTTTCATCTGATTCCGCATTGACTAAATGTTGTGAAAGGAATTTGCAGAAATGGCCAGATCAAGAAATAACAATATGTGCACGGGCAGTCCCTGATGCGGCCTCACTTGTACACTCGTTACTCTCTCCGGATCTCATCATCCTTCAGTCCATCTCCAACTGGAATATTCAGCAGGACGACAGAAAATTGGAACTGAAGACACCCTCCGATGGTGATGCCATCATGTTCTGTTGTGTTATAAATTGTGTTTCTTCACAAATGACAGTAGAGATTATAAATAATATAGATAGATATTGGGGAATGCATTCAGTAAAGGTTGAAAAGGGTAGATGGGCATGGGTAGGTATCTTCGCAAAATCTTTTGTAAGAGAGACGTTACAAATCTACAAATCCTACAGCGACAACAATGAAGAGAGCGGAGAAGTGGAAAAGCTTTTCTTGTGAGAGGGGCAGAGCAAACAACAATGGAGGCAGCTCGCAGTTTATTGCCCCTTTTCTTGCAAAGTTAATGAAGCTACTAAACAAAAACAAATTTACACTTACTTGTACACATTATGAACATTGAATTTCACTTATATAGTGCATCTCTTTGATGGTGTTCAACCTATCACTATCTCTTCATGATTGAACTCCAATTTTACCTCATAAATTGTGTTTGAAAGTTCTTCTTCCTGGTCCCTCCAAAAATATGAAAGACTAGCAAGATGAAACTTCGAAATATGATCTTTGGCATGGAAAGACAATATTTATCCTAAAATTAAACACAATATGAAATTTTTATATGGATAAAACACAACATGAAGGCATAATATAAGGTAAATATCTTTGGCTTTAATATATATAGTTTGAAAAATATTGTAACATGTGATTGAGTCTTTACAAAACTAGCTTATATATATTAAAAATAATCTATATATAATAAGTGAGATATATTTTCTTATATTTATTTTAAAATTAATTTACTGATATAAATTATATATATTATAATGTAATTTATTTATTTTTTATGATTTATAATAATAATTATATTTAGATAATTTAAATTTTATATCCACTCCACTTTATCAAATTATATATTATTTTATGGATATTCAATTACATAATTTTTTAAGTTAATCTTTATGAATTCATATTTCACAAGTGATAATTTAAATGATCAAAATTATTTCATATTAGTGAGAGAAAAAAATTATAAACTATTATTATTTAAATCAATAAAAAATTAACTAAAACTAAATAATTAAATTTCAATAAAATAAAATACAATAGAACTACCGCATTCCTGTACTCCAAAAAAACATTCAATAAAATGTATATTAAAATAATTAAACAATTCACACATTATTATTTCATATTAATGAAAATAAATTCTTAACTAAAAATAAACAATTAAATTCCAATAATAACTATATTCCTTTATAAAATTTAAAATAAAAAATAAAAAAGAGTGGTTGACATTATTGGGTAGCATACTAGAAAGTCCAGCGAAGGAGAGGGCTTTTTCAAACCGGAAATCATTCTATGTGAATTTTAACCAAAGTTTATTTGAATGACTAGGCACGTACACCCTCAATGACCTAAACCCTTGCACGTTTATTCACCATCCATCATGTTTCCATTTCAAATGATCTATATTCATTTTTAGTTGCGTTTATTATTTTTAATCACCCTTCATTTATTTATTTTTTCTAACTTTTTCAGAATGACCAGGCATGTATTTTGTTTGACATTTTTTTTTGGGAAAATACAATGTTGACGGTGAGGATTTATTTTCAATCTAAGATTTAATCTAGAGTTTTTATGTACATGGAATCTTTTAGCTCATGTTGTTTTGTGATTGTAGGAAGCCTCTTGGCTTAATAAGTCACTAGGAATGCATAATCAAGAATTCAACCGTGAAAAATATACATATTTGAATACATCATGAGGAACAAATTGTATGGAATAAGACACCAATATAATGAGAAATCAAGAACAATCCCGATTAATGAGGAAACCTTTTTGATGAGTTTGGACATGATTTATATTTGTGAGGTGTTCAATTTTAACATGTCTTCCAATATTCCTAATGATTTGAAATCACAATGTAGGGAGTATGTGAGAGACAACCATAGTTACAAAATATTTTGGCTTCCACATCATAGGATTAAGGGTCAAAACAAAAAACTAGTCAAGTTCACTATGGATGAGGTAGAACCATTTCATGTGGATTTTTTTGAAGACTATTTTAGTAAAACATATTATGCTCTTTCTCAAGTGTTAGGGGTAGATATTAAGGCATAGATTCTAGTGCATTTGATGATGATGGTGGTAGAAAATGTGGAACATTAGGATCTCACTAGAATTTTTTACTATGCTTCATTTTATTTGGCATTCATAAAGACTTGGTGGCCACAAAGAAGGATGATAGAATAATCTACTCTAAGTGGTATTCTTTTTTTTCCACATATTATTATATGAAAGGATGAGTTGATGTTCTTTCTTTTATATGCCACATTCTTGCAACCACAACCTCAATGATTTTAATTTTGTAAAATAGTCCTCCAAAGTGTCAAAATTTCTTGGATTCAAACTGATGAGTTCATTTTCTAACTTGTGACTTCTTAGTTCGTTAACCTTCCCAGAGATTTTTTTCAATGTTATCCAAACTTCATTTGGTGTTTTCAAGGCCTATACATGGAATAGAAGTTTTGGAGATAGGTTAAGACACAATAATCCAATGGCTTGATCATAATTATTAAACCATTTTTCATTATCTTTTAAAATATTGGGTTCTTTTATATTCCCATAGTTACCTTATATAATTCTTAATTCCTCAACAAAAGAGAAATGCTTAGTTTCCATTCATGATAATTGAAGGGTGTAAGTGATCTAATGGGTTTATTAGAATCCATGTTTAGTAGATTTGTTGCAAAAAATTGTGCAAAGAAATAAAGTACTGAAAGGGAAATGTAGAAGTGTTCAAAGACACAACTCACAAAAGTGCTCAAAGGCACTACTCAAGTAACCCCCTTTCATTCAATATGAGACCCCCCTGAATTTGGCACTATATAACTTAGTGTAGTGTAGGAAAATGCATACCATTGCATTTTCACACTTGTTTGGGCCCACCTTGCTTTTTTTTCCCTTACTTATGTCTTAACTGGTCCTATTTTGCATCCACAAGCCTAATAAACTATATCTTTTTATGGCTAATCCCGAAAAACATCAAAGGATAAATGATAATTTAATGATTTTGGCTGTGTCTCCCTAATTTTTGGGTTGGGATTAAGATGCCACCTAGGGCATCTTTGTCCCCCAAAGGTCTATGGACCCTAATTTCAAGACACCTTTTTGGGCCCCTTTTTGGAGTTTGTGCCTCGAGTTTCATGCCTCAGGACTAAGATGCCACCTAGGGCATCTTAGCCCCCCTTAGGTTATTTTTTGGGATTTAATTTCAAATCTTGGTAGGATTTAGCCTCCTTTAATTAATGAATTCATATGTCAGCTTGTTGTGGTGTAATTTTTGAATATTAAGCATGGATAAGTATAAATATAAGGTTCCTTTCTCTCATTTTCATATCTAAGCAATCTAAGCACTCTAAGATCCAAGCATTCAATTTTTCAAGCATTCAAGAGCAATTCATCAAGCATTTGGAGCCATCATCTAGATTCAAGCATCATATCAAAGATCTTCTTGCATCATGTGTGTTTTTGAGCTAACATTTGTGATGTATGGTTTTGATTCAAGCAAGCAATTCAATTCCATATATATCAAACATTCATTTGATTCAAGATCTATATCCAAGCTAGTAATTTCACACAAGTTTGTAGATTTCATAACAAGGGTTTGGTGAGTTGCAACATAACACTTTGTTCATTCATCATTTCCCTCCTTTATTTCATTTCGTTTCAAGGTTTAATTACCAACAAGGAGTCTAACCAAGGAAAACCCCCATTTACTAACAATCAACAAGTTTTTCCTCCCTTGCATGTTTGTGATTACAGATTTAGGTTGAAGACTTGACGATCATTTGAAGTGCAAAGTTGCATTGCAAATTTGTCATCTTTACGAAAACTCACCTACAGGCCAAATCTGGAAGTTTTAGGACCTGAGATTTGAGAAGAAGGAAGTGTAGATGTCATTGAGCCTCAGGACCACATTTAGAGATTTCAAAAATTCCAGATGGGACTAAGTCACCACCTAGGGAATCTTAGTCCTCCCAAACTTATTTTATAGATATTCTTTCAGATCTAGTTTCGGTATCTGAAGATTTTGTATCTACCCTGAAAAATAACAGCGGGGCTAAGGCAACAGTAAGGGCGTCTTAATCCTCCATAGCATATTTTGACAACATTTTTACATTTCCAGAATCGTCATCACATTTCCAAATTTCCCAGGTATAGACATCGTAACTTGTTGTTGCATAATTTCATCATTTGCATCTATCATTTAGCTTGCATTACTAGGTTTTGTAAATTGAATGCTAAGTTGTCTTTTTCAATCTTTTGCTTGGTGGTGAACCCCTCAAAGCTCAAAGAACCCCTTCCTAGGTCTTCCTTGTTGAGAATTGACTCACCTTTAAGGTTTATAGTCAATCCAATTTGGATTCCTAGGACATTATTGAATGACCAAGAGGGAATAGTGGGCATTTCACCCACCCCACCATTTTTCTTTGGTTCACTTAGTGCGTAGGCTAATCCAATTTGGAATAAAAAATTGAACCTTATAACAATAGTGTGAAATCATTTCCAATGGATCAAACTCAAAAAATTATTCACCTTGTCAAAAAATGACACTCGATTTTGAGTTGTTGATCAAAACCTACAATAATTTTATTAGGTGTTTATTTTTCTTTTCACAAAGTAGACTAAAAATGTGTTAAAAAAACACAATTTATAAATTGTCTTGACATCAATTTGTTAGCAATCAAATCACCTTCTCATTGACTATTTACACTTGAAAATCTAACTCCTTTTTTATAAGTTATACAAAAAAATGACAATTACCCGCTTTTACAAGCATTTGATTGTTTATGAAAAATACTATCTTAATTTTGATGACCAACAATAATTTTTTTTAAAAATGATTTACATACCCACCAAAAAAAGATTTCTTGGAGTGTTGACCACCAAAAGGGGAATATTGACCAGTTTAGAGAACACAAATTTTGGAAGTTATTGGAGAACTCTTGATGTCATGTGGATTAAACGTCAACTTGAAATGTTAACTATTGCTTATATTGCTAATTGTATTGAAATATTTAAGCTCACAAATAGTTCACATGGTGCTTGTGGATTAGTAAATATAAAAGGGTTATTGGAACTAGGAAGCCAAAGATCTACTCATAATTTTGAATGGATGGTGACCTTTTCTTACGTGCTAAGGGTGTGTGTGAATGAAGCTACATGTTGGAGTGCTAAGACCAAGTCAAATGTTGGTGGATTTTGATAACAAAATGACTACAATAGAGTATATAGGGGAGAGGGGTGAGTAGTTGTCCAGGATAACTTTGTCATCATGTAGCAATCGACTGGAATATCATAGGAACTTCATTTGTTTTAAATGTGGATTGTCCTCTTATCTATCTATAACTAAGGTTTAGAGGTGTGACTCATCATGCAACTTTCTATATCAACACATCTACTAAGAAGTGTCCAAATTTTGACTTTTAAAATATTTGAATGAAAATTAACCATGGTACCTATTGGTTATTTTTTAGAACCAAACTTAATCTCAATCCTAACCTACGAGCTTGCCACAACTCAATTATTAGCTAGGTTGAGGACTGGCCAACACTTAAGTAAAGTAATTAATACTTCACTTCTTCTCTTCAGTCTCTGTGAGACCCAAGGAGGGTAATCCCATACATACTCATAATATCTCACTTTAGGTCAAGAGTATTTCTTCACACAGATGCACTATCTCAGGAAAATTACCTTATCTAAGGCTTGATAGACCTCAGATAAAAGTATTACTTATTTCAAGGAGTGCATTTACATACTTAAAGTTGGGATGATGTAGTTTAAAGTATTTTGTGAATCATTCTTCATCTTGAATCCTAGGCCCAATTCAATATTGGATCAACTAACTACAAGATAAACTAATAAAAAAATTAGTGCTTTATCTAAGGGAATAAAGAGTTACAATTGGTAATCAATCGGTAATAGAATTTTGATTGAATTTCATAAATTAATAGACTATTAAAATGTCACTTTGTAACATCTAACTCACTGTGTCTGCAAAATATCACTTCCTTATTAAATCCTATATCCTTTTCTTACAAACTAATGAGCTCATTGTAGCATTTAATCAATTCATTGAACTGAAGCATAAAAAAAATTCATCCATTTTGTCCAAATGACAAAAATAAAAATGAAACTGTCATTAACAAATTCATTCATAACTTTGACAGAAAACATATAGGAGAGCAACATTTTGAAACTAAAATTCTTCTTCATTTCTGACATTTCTTTGTAAAACAACATTTAAGATTCATATATAGTATAACTTTCATCTTAAATTTCCTTCTGATATATCTACTAGAGTATCCATTTACATTCTATTTTTCTTTTAGAGCATAGTATTTACTATATGACCAGTATTCGTTGTCACAACATTCATTGTTTGAAACAAAAAAGATTTCATTCATGTCTTCTCGAAGACTTCCACATCAACAAGGGAAAGCAACATGCAAGCCATGGACACACATAAACAAATACCTCCTATGCAAAGACCATGGTGTCATCAAAAAATAAAACAAGGCAATGACCCTATTCAGAGTTTTCGGCATCTGAAAATGCCCGACCACTCCTTATCCTTGATGCAATTGGAGGGATTATTAGTATGTCGTCATCAGAGCTCCCATATGGCACCAAAGAATGGATGTATTGGCCATAGTCTGAGTATGTATTAGCTTCAACATCTGAAGGAGTATCAAAAATTACAATAGGAGAATTGTGTTTTCCCAGGCAGGTCCTATGGCTCTTCTCTTTCTTCCTGGCCTTCTTCACTATTTACACCAGTTCCTTGCCTTTAACTTCAACCACTTCTCCTGGAAGGGTCCTATTCCTCAAGTGGTAAGTACTCTACACAATTGATCTCTTCTTATGACCTCTAGCCATTATTTTACCCTTTGAAATCTCAAGGGAAACCATGGATCTGTGCTCAGTCATGTCTTCCTGGCACTCAAACACACTTAGCCAGCTAGACCTCCTAACAGGAAGAATTGTTGCACCAGCTTTTCCCATTTCATTAGAACTAGTAGAGTGATAATTAAAAGGATTTTTGACTCAAAACCCACAGGAGAAACACCCTAACAGGTGAAGCCACAATACTGGTTTACAATTGAAGTGAGGAAGGAAAACTCAAAAAAAATGAATGCATTGCAAAAAACTTGATTTTAGGGGTTTGTATGAACCTATTGGTTCGACCGAACCCATTAGGGGCTTGCTAGAACCAGGGTTTGGGTGAAGCCTTTTAATTCTTTCTCACCAAAAAATCCAACAAAATCCCTTATAGAAGGGGGGTTTGAATGAACCCTAGTTTGAACAAACCCCTAGGGGTTCGTTAGAACCCCCCTTATCCCTCATCCCCCCTTTGAGACAAAAAAAAGCTAAATTTTGGCACTTCAGAGCTTGGGTTGAGAATGAAAATGGAGGAATCTTCACAAACCCAACTAGAATCAGGTAGTCCTCAAAACGAGCTATCCAACAAATATAATTTTCATATGTTTCAATGGTTTTATTATGTATTTGTTTTCTAGTTTTATTAAACATAGGATTTTCATAGAAAATGAAGGTCTTTGTTTTGCACATGTGGAAAAATAGAAAATTATCAAAAACAAAAATTGAAAAATATGAGTGCACTAGATATTGAATCCTTGATCCAACAAAAAAAAAAAAGAATTTTGATATATACAAAAAAATTGTGTTATACGGTCGCACTATGTCTGAATTGTAATTGGCTTGACTTCAAAACTTGAATAAAGAAAAAATATTCAATAAAAAACTATCTAACCAAGTGGAAGCACTAGGTATTGGAGTTGCGAATCTAAATTTGAAAGAATTAGAATTTTATGCTTCATGGAAAAAAAGTTATGTGTTATACGGTGTGCACTACTTTTTTAAAATGTTGTTTTTTGAAGAGAACTAGTTTTCATGGGAGATGGAAAAAAAAGTGCAATCTGATTCCAAAAATTTTGAAAAAAATATTTTTGGAATCTATGAACAAAATGTGACAAGACTCTAGTTTGCATCATCTTCAAATTCTTCATGGTTTAGCTGCTATAGGTGCCTGAATGTGAAGATTTAGTTAAAAATAATAATTTTAGTGTCCAATTTGGCCAAAAATTATAAACCACTATTGTGGGATCACCCTAACCCCAATAATTACAACTAGTTCAAGAAAAAAAATTCCTAAAAGACTATTAAAGAACTCAATTTCATACCAACCTACCCAAGATGAGAAAATTCAACTCAAGATAGACCAACAACCTTTTACTTCATTTCACACTTTTCCTCACACATTCTTCAAACTGAAAAGATAGTGAGAATAAACATCGATCATCCTACATTAAATAGAAAATTTGAGTATGAAAAATTAATGATTCAAAACTCCTTGCACGAGTTAATTGGTGACTTATCAATTTGGCTCTGAATTTGGTCCATTCATCTTAGAGAAATTAAAATTTCATCTAAGGTGGCCATGAGCATCATTTTTCAACCATTATCAACTTGCTCCTTGAAAATAGCGATGTTATCTCAAACACTACCACATTCCTCTCTAACCCTGATTAATCATATGTGTTTTGACAATTAGCATGTATCGCCAACCTAATCTATGCTCTTCATTAATATCAGCAGAGTACATACTTAAGGCCAGTTTTTCTTAGAGAGGAACTTTCTTTTTATGCTTCATCGCAAATCCTCCCCAAAGTTTGGGGTGCAATTAGTGATGAAGTCATTTATGTGATGATCTTCAGTCCATTGAATCATCCTATTGTAAAACTTTATCAATGGTCCTCTAGTCATTTCCTTACTTCCCTTTTTGCTTTACACAGATTCCCCTAAATCTTGCCACATTGCCCCCTTCATTAATGGTCATCGCTTGTCCCTGATTTACTTCATCTTCGCTCAACTCCATCAACAATGTAAACATCCCTGCAATGATCTTTAGCCCTTGATTATGCTGCCTAACCTCTTGTCACATTCATCCTTCCATTATGCATCTCTAATTCAAACTTTGTGCCTAGGATCCTATCAGTGACAAGATATGTTATGGAGGCACCAAATTTTGGACATGTGCACCTGCATAAAATAAATGGCACAAAATCATCTCTCACAGGATCATATCAAATTAGCAAAAGAAAAACCTTTTAGAGGACACCCATTGCTTATCACTAATTCAGAACTCAAGTTCTGAAATGGATCTGTGATGAGCAATATAACATAAGGCCTCCGCTCATCACTAATTCTCCTCATATATTTTGCAAGCAATCAATGATGAGAGGATTTACAACATTTATAAGGTCCATCACATTGCTAATGTGAGAATTATATTCAAAGCATATCCATGATTGTGCGATATCACATCATATCGCTCATCGCTACTTCAAGTTTATCTTCTCAATGGCCATCTATGATAAGTGATAAGAACACAAGGCTAGAAGCATCATTCATCGCTATTACAAATTTGAAATCTCAAAATCCATTAGCGATGAGCGACATCAAAGGAAGACATCATTCCATTGCTCGTTGCTAATTCAAGGTGTAAACCTAAGAATAAGTTAGTGATGAGCGATATAGCTATGAGGGTCATCGGGACTTAAGTGGAAGTTTTTAAGCACATGTACTTAAGTTGTTCTAAAAGAGGGGACTTCTGTAGGAAAACATGAGAATAGTAGGCTCAATACTTTTGAATCATGTGAAACAAAGGTTGTAAAGGTCAGAAGATTATTTCCTTAACCCTAAAGAGACAGGTGATTAGACATAGACACAAGAAGGGCTAGCCACATGATGACATTAATAGACATGAATTTTTTTGTGACCGCCAATAGGCACTACATATTTAGCAACAAAATGGAATTCCAAGCAACTAAAATGAACAAAACCCTACATCAGATGTGACAAAAAATTTAGGTAAAAATTCTTAGGGTTTTAATATGCTCGTACTTCATGTTTTGTAAAATTTGAAAGTGCCATTAGTGACTCTCTAGGGACATCTAAATTCCTTAGTGAATAGAGTGAGAATTCAGATCCTTTGGAGAAGTTGACCAGGTGCCTACTCCATTGGGTAATAGAGTCAAAAAGTCATCTCTACTTGCCACCACTTTGGCTTAACAAGTCAAACCATATCTGATGGCCCAATGCCACCAAAACTATAGGCCTTTTATTACCTCTATCATATACAAATTTTTCATCACACCTCACTTAATCCAATCTAAAAACATCACTAAAATACGCCCAACAAATCATGCTAGAATTTCTAATATCATCAAAAAATTTGTACCTACCATGCATCTGAGAATCAAGCATACCCTTAAAATACTAAATTGCATGTGGCAGTAATTCATAATTTTTATCATTCAAATTTGAACAACCTTCCTCAATGTTTTTCCCATTACCACATTGCAAGGAATTTTCATCCAACTGAAAAATCTAGCACTCATATCATGTTGCATAGCTAGTACTATCAAGCTCAATCTTCATAGTAGTTTGCATGTTTGAAACAATTATAAGGACTAATCAAAAGATTATGCACATCATGCAAACTATCTCCAAGTGTATGTAAAGAGATACACTTATACATTGACACATATTGTAACTGTTCCTCAACATGCTAGTATAAAGAATTACCAAGAATCTCTACCCTATCCTTATTCTTACTCACTTTGATATTTTCTAAACATATCATGTTAACACCTTCAACATTCACATATTGTTCAAAAGTGAGCAATTTTGGTTCAAAAATATAATATGTTTTCTCTTTGGAATCAGCCCCCATATCCATACAAAAAAATTCATAACTAGGCCCATCCAAAATAGAAAATAGATACTTATCCAAATCTGCATTAGAATTCTCACAATTTGGCTTATCA
>VDFB02216159.1:0-16326 GCA_007258455.2 Sequoia sempervirens
TATGGTGGATGTCTAGTAGGTCTTCCATTTCTTTGGTTGCCTCTATTTTTGAGACTGGAGAGAGGTGTCTTTTATCCAACATTTATGCTCCAACTGATCTTTCAGGTAAGTCAAATCTCTGGGCTCACATTCAATTCATCCGTGCCTTGGACCCTTTTCTCCCATGGATTATGGCTGGTGACTTTAATGCTGTTACTTGCTTGGATGAAAAGCGTGGTGGGTTAGCCAGGCTGGACCCTTCTACAAATTTACTTAGGGATATGATTGGTTCCTTGAATCTCATTGATGTGAAGCCAACCAATGGTGTCTTTACATGGAATAATAGGAGATGTGGTGTTGAGGCTATCTCAGAAAGGCTTGATAGATTTCTTGTCTCTTGCTATTGGTTGAATAGTAGGTTGATTACCAGTTCAGAAATTCTTGATTGGAGGGGCTCGGATCACTGGCCTATCAAGCTCTCTATCACCCTTTATGGTGTCACCAAGAATCCCTCTTTCAAATTTTAGTTGATGTGGTTAAGAGATCAGTCGCTACATGATCTTATGTGGGATTGGTGGCATGAGGGGATGCCTACCCATGGGATGGCCATGTTTACTTTTAGTAAGAGGCTCCAACATGTGAAGTTCAGGCTTAAGAGATGGAATAAATAGTATTTTGGGAACCTTCAAGCTCAGAAGTTGGATGCCCAGTCCAAATTGGATACTATCACTCGTCAGATTCAGGATCAGGGGTTGACCTCTGCCCTTAGTATGGCTGAGTCCTTGGCTCTAAAGGGTTTAGAAGAGTGGGAACTTCAGGAAGAGATCTTCTGGAAGCAGAAATCTCGTATTGATTGGCTTCAGGAGGGGGATAGGAACACTGCATTCTTTCATAATTCAGTTAAGGCTCGAAGACATGGAAATTCTATCTCCTCTCTTGTTTCATAGGATGGGGCTCAACTCTCATCCTATGCTGATATTTCCAGGGAGGCAGTCAATTATTTTTCAAACCTCTTTGCTAGGGAGAATCTTGTTGCTTGGACTGAGGAGCAGGCCATCATGGATTGTATTCCCCACCTAGTCTCTGCTGAGATGAATGGGACTCTCTTATGTCCTATCTTGTTACCTGAGTTGGAGAAAGTGGTATTTAATATGAAAAAAGGTAAGGCCCCTGGTCCGGATGGGTTTCCGATTGGGTTTTTTCAAGAGTTCTGGGAAATTATAAAGTTTGATCTCCTGGAGGTGGTTCAGGAATCACTTAGGAACAAACAAATGCTCAAGTCTATGAATTCTACCTTCTTGGCCCTCATACCTAAGTTGGAAGGAGCTAACCAGTTAGCTCAATTCAGGCCTATTGCGTTATGTAACGTTGTTTACAAGATCATCACCAAATTGATTGCGGAGAGGCTCAAACCACTCCTTGGTTCTTTGATCTCAGCTGAGCAGGGTGGTTTTGTTGAAGGGAGACAAATTTTGGATGGGGTTGTTATAGCCATGGAAGTTGTTCATTCTATGGCTAACTCTAAGGAGAAGGCTATGTTTATTAAACTTGACATGTCTAAAGCTTATGATCGGGTGAGCTGGGAATTCTTACAGAAAACTCTCTTGGCTTTTGGCTTTGCTGAGGAATGGGTGAACTGGGTTCTTAGTTGTGTGACCTCTGCCTCATTCTCAGTTCTTATTAATGGGGAACCTTCAGATTTGTTTAGTGCTTCTTCGGGACTCCGGCAAGGGGATCCTTTATCTCCTTACTTATTCATTATCATGGCAGAGGGTCTTGGAAGATTTATTTAATCTCAGGTGAGACAGGGTCTTATCCGTGGTTGGAGCTGGAACAACCTTCTCCCTTCCTACTCTCATCTTCAGTTTGTGGATGATACTGGTTTAATGGGCTTGGCTAGAATTAGTGAGGCAGTGAACTTCAGGCGAGCTTTAGACATCTATCTGAAGGCTTCTGGTCAATGTATTAATGATGATAAATCTTCCATTTACTTCTTTAATACTCCTCAACTTATTCAGAGTAGGATTGCTAGGATCCTTAGATTTCATATCGGTTCTCTTCCCTTGATGTACCTTGGGATCCCTTTGGCTTTGGGAGCCCAGTGTAGAGATTATTGGCAGGGAATTTTGGATAAATTTCATAATAAGGTTAGCCATTGGACTTATAGATGGCTATCTTCTGCTGGGAGAGTGGTTCTTCTTAAGACTATGGTGCAATCTCTCCCCATTTATAGGTGTTGTGTGCAGGTTCCCCCATCCACCTTTGTGCGAGAATTTGATGCTTTGTCTCAGAAATTTCTTTGGTCTGGCAACCTTCTTTCCTCGAAGTGGAGTTTAGTCAAGTGGGAGTTTGTTTGCAGGCCGAAGCATGTTGGGGGCCTTGGTCTTAGGTCTATGGCTCTTGTTGTCACAACCTTGGCTACCAAGCTCTACTGGAGGTGGTGCAACAATCAAGATCAGGATTGGGCTAAGATTCTGGCCCACAAGTATCTTCCTGGTGCTGATTGCCTCGATGTGTCATGTCTTCCTTTGCTAGGTAAAGGTTCTTGTATTTGGGATACCC
This sequence comes from Sequoia sempervirens, assembly GCA_007258455.2. Lineage (NCBI taxonomy): Eukaryota > Viridiplantae > Streptophyta > Pinopsida > Cupressales > Cupressaceae > Sequoia > Sequoia sempervirens. The sequence goes on from VDFB02216159.1 coordinate 2,542, forward strand.
TTAAGAAGGGTGCTCAGCTGATTAAGGAGGGTCTCTTCTGGATCTGTAATAAAGGCTCTGATGCTCTGTTTTGGCAGACTCTTGGGATGGACACCCTCCCATTCTTTCTAGTTTTCCTCAGCTTCAGCCGCTTTGCCATATTTTTTCTGAGGCCGGTTGGATTAAGGTGGAGCATTTTAAAACTATCAAGCATATTGGGCAGGCAATGGTGGCTTGCTAGAAGGACCCACAGGAGTGGCCCTTGGGTGGTTTAGATGAGGATCGTGTTGTTCTTTCTAGAGTTTTGGAGGGTAGGCTCTGCAGCTCCCTTAATGAGAGGGATGTTCTGGCTTGGAATCCTAGTCCAAAAGGTAAATTTACTGTTTCCCAAGGCTATGCTATGCTTGACAGGAACTTACATGGTCCTGCTAAGGTGCACTGGTGGAAGAAGGTTTGGGACAACTTCTCTTGGCCCAAATGCAATTTTTTCTTATGGTTGGTTGCTCAGAGGAAGTGCCTCACTTGGGAAAATCTTCGCAAACGTGGCTTTCAAGGACCCTCTATTTGCCTTCTTTGTTCTCACAATGAGGAGTGTACCTCCCACTTGTTCTTTCTTTGCCCTTACTCTAGAGAGTTATGGCACAAATGGTGGGAGGCTTGGCGTTATGGTTGTATTCATGCTACCTCCTTGATTGACTTTTGGGAAAGTTTGGGCAGACCTCCAGCGAAGACTCCTTTCCTACAGGTGGCCTGGTCTGTTGGGCCTATTTTCATTCTTTGGAACCTTTGGCTGGAGAGGAACTGTAGAGTTTTTTGTGGTTCCAAATTGGGAAATCTTCAATTGTGGAAGAAGATAATTAGCAGGCTTCAGGAGACTATTTCAGCTAAGTGTGACATGCCTGAAAATCCTAATCCTGGTGATCTTGATATTGTATGGAATTTGAGCTTGGGGGATAGTAGCAGGGGATGCTTTGCTAGCAAAAGACCTCATCAGGTTCGGCAATGGGTCTGTCGAGATGGGAGGTGGATGCCTCCCCCGCTGGGGGTCTTAAAGATTAATACTGATGGTTCTTCTCGTGGGAACCTTGGTCATGCTGGTGTGGGGGGTATTGGTAGAGGTAATGATGGTGGTGCAGTTTTTGTCTTCTCTAGTTATAAAGGGCAGCATTTTAATAATCTGATGGAGGCCCTTGCTATTAAGATTGATGTTGAGCGTGGATGCTCTTTAGGTTGGAGGAGGATCATCTGTGAGTCAGATTCTTAGATTGTTGTGGATTTGTTGAACAACCAAAGGTTGGATGATGTTAGTTGGAAATTGGCTTCTGTGGGTAGACAGATTCTGAGTCTTTGCCGCTCCTTGGATTCTGTCTCCTTTTGTCATATCCCTAGAGAGTGGAACAAAGTGGCCGATTGTCTAGTGAAGTGGGCCTCCGAGAATGTGGATGGCTGGGATATTAGTGGAAAGGATGAGTTTCCTTCTGATTATCTTGGGACCCTGGAGAGGTTATTAGTGGAGGACATGAATAGGTAGTGTTGTTGTTGGTTGGTCTGGTGGTGGTCATATTTTGGTGGGCCCCTGGCCTTTGCTTTGTACTTTGGTTTTGATTGAATAAATTTTTTACCCCTTCTTTTAAAAAAATATTATACAATTAAAAATAGAGTTTCCTAATAAAGAACAAGTAAAACAATATAAGTTAAAAACATTAACTTATATTCTGTGGGACGAGGTAAAGTTCTTGACAGTCCTCCAGGTTTGACAAACACCAACACACTGACAAATGCTATGGACCCATCATATAATAGGTGACAAGAGCGCAACACAACGACGAAATACGGACCCATCATATAATGGTTAATGGCATGATGCATGGTAGATGGCCCTATATTTGGCAATTAACATAACGGGAAAAGAAAAATGGGGTTACAAATAGGACGGGCCCACACTAAGCATCAGAACTTTTTGAAAAATTCTAAGATTACCATATAAGGAGGATTAACCAATTAATTAAATAACAAGAAGTTTAAAATAGTAATAATTACCATATTTTTTTAGTATAATTTCTTGAAGAAAGAAAATTTGTAGATTTAAAAAAAGGAGTATATTGTTTAAAACTAATAAGTAAAAAATTATGTACAAATATTTTACAAAAGATCAATTAAGAGAAGAGATAAAGATCAATTTCTCATTAAATTCAATGCAAAGAATACTTCTAAACCTTATTATCCATACACTCAATACCAATTTTATATGATGTGCCATTACATGCAAAAGGGAACCATACACAGATTTTTCTAAAACTTGTTTCTTAGATTGTCCAACTTTTGTAAGCTCAACTTCCAAAAGAGAATTTACAGTAATACCAAATTGAATTTAAAAAAAAAATTAAAAAATTAAAATATATATACACATTCAAATGTGTAATGAAGAGAATTACCATCTTTTCCAAGGAAGTTGCCAACAAAGAGGTCATCAATCAAGCCCTTGCATGCCTAGATAGTTATGTTTAAATTGTCTGCTTCTTGCCCTAATCTGTATAAGTAATATTTCCCTTCATTGTTTTTAGTGTCCCATGAAGATTGACTCAAATTTTATAACATATTCAATGAGACCCCATTATCTTAAAAGAAAAAGGAAAAAAATTCCCAACAATAAACATGTAGCTGGCTTTAACTTGTTGATTCTCACATTCTAACATTGGTATTATCATTATATTGTGGAAGTGGTGCTCCAAAATGCATTTAAAGATTTGAATTTTTTCATCAATTGAAGGGAAAATACAGCTAGTAGAATCTGCAAAATCAAAAGAATATTATAATACATTTTATAAACTTTTAAGATATAAATTACAAGACAATTATTAGGAATGAAATAGAAACTACTCACAGAGCAATTCTTCCTCATAAAATAAGATGAAGAAACTTCTACCCCATTTACATTCCAAAAAGAAAAGAATTCACATAAAACTTGAAATCTTCAGAGTTTAGATGGTCCCATGAATTATCAAGAACTAATAAAATACTTATGCTTGATATGCATGAGGCCCAAGAAACATTTAACTAACTTAGGTGCTTGGAAAACATATAACTAATAGAAATTTATGCAATAAAGCTTATTTTTCTATTCTTTATTAACTTAAAAACTACCACTAACAAATATTTAGGGTGATAATTGTTTTCACAATCTTATATTTTTATGAGAATTATTTTCACATCCAAGATTTAATCTTATATTTTTATGTACAAGCATTCAACCTTGGCCAGCATACCAAACATTTCCGTTGTAAAATTAAAATGTTATATTCATTTCAGTTGTTTTAGTTTATTGTAGATTGTTGTGGTTTTCATAGCCAATAAAATTTTGAATAATTAGTTAAATATTTTTTTTATTATAGTTTTGTGGGAAAAATGTCCTAAAAAAACTACGATAAAAAAGTTTATAGTTAGCATTCCTGAAAATCTGCCCTTATCGGTCCAAATTTTTTAGCCAATAAAATTGAAGATGTATTAAATTTAAAATATAATGTATGAAAAAGAAAATTATGAATTTTGATTGGCTACAAACAAAACATTTAATCACTAGTTAACAAACAGGGGTCCTCGCTATAGTTCCCTAGGAGGAACTAAAAATATTTAATCATGATGGAAGACAAAAATTAAATTGAATTAAATAATTCAAAACTATTTAATCAAGGAGAAATTAGTAAGAAATGATGAAAAATGATAAATTAATCAAATAACTGTATTTATTCAATTAATAAAGGAAAAAGATAAATTTAATCAAATAATTGAAAATTATTCAATTAAATGAGGAAATAGGTGATAATGAGGAAAATGATGTCAGAATAATTTTAGGTGTCTACAAGGAGGATTCTTGAGAGGATTTCCCTAGAATCAAGGAGATAATGGAGGTTGTTGAAATGTGAAGGGCTAGGATGTAGTTACTAAATTTGGTAAGTGGTTGTAACCATGAGGGATATACGGGATATGTGCATCTAGGAGGCTTGTATTCTTGGGTTTGGTGAAGAGAATATTGGAACCATAAGAAAAAGTGTTCTTATGTCTCCTTTATTCTTGGAATAGGTTGAGGGAATATAGCCATACTTAAATAATAATATTATTTAACTAGCATACTTATCTTTATAAAAATATATATAAAAGATATGAGAGATGTCATTATGAGGACATATTTTTATTTACTATTATAATAAGAAATGCATCAAAAATTAATTAACATTATTAATAAACACTCAAATAGTCTAAATAATAAAATTTTAAAATTCAATTGTCCAAATATAAAATAGATGGATGTAACCTAAATAAAATCTTAAAAATATTATCTTATTCTCTAAAATATTTAAAAATATTCAATTATTCTTGTCTTAGGGGCGGTGGACCTGCTATGGCTAAAGTATGTTTACCTAGTTTATAGGGGTTGGCTACCCTCCTCTAGTCTAAAAAAGACAAAAATCTTATCCTAAGAATAAAATATTATTTTAAGAATTTATTATCCTATTATCAAAATTATTTCTTTTAAAATTTTATAAAGAGAAATTAAATTTTATCTTTATCGTTTATTAAAAGATCCTTCCTCTTTTCTTATATTCTAAAAATCTTTTTTGCTTTTTTATTTTAATTTTAAAAATCTTATCTTATTCTCTAAATTATTTTAAAAAATTAGAAATATTAAATTATCTTTATTTTAAAATAAAATATTATTTTAAGATTTTATTATTCTATTATCTAAATTTCATCTTGCTTTTAAAATCCAAAATAATTTTAAGAATTTAAAAAAAAAATTTATATATATATATATATCTTATATTCTAAAAATCTTTTCTCTCTTCTTATATTCTAAAAATATTTTGTTGTTTTTTGCTTTTATGTACACAAACTATCAAAACTCATGCTATAAGTGAGAAATGCCTCATATTTAGAAAAATCTATGTAGAAGACATCGAGAGATATCATTTTCGAGGTGTACACTTAAAAATATTATTATATTATTATTAGTACTTGCCTACTATTGTAATGACTTTGGCTTTTTTAAGTTAACTAGTTATTGATAATTTAGTTTTCAACCAATCAAAAACAATATTTAAACAAAAATTAAAATAAAATTCAATTCCGTAAAATATTTAACTTTATAAATTATAAAAATTATTTTTTGTGCATATGATTGGTTAAAAAAGATATGTGTGTTATTGGCAAATTAAATATTTTTTTAAAGAATGATTTTTCATTTTTTCCTTTATAAAATCATTTCATTAAATCTTTCTAAAGTAAATAAATGTTACTGACATTTTTTTAAGAATGATTTTTTTATGTATGTAATTGTTATTTTTTTATGAAAGAAAATCTTACAAAAATCAACTAACTATTTTATAGAGATATGAATTCACACTATTAAAATAAAAAAATAATAATTTTTTTTTTCTTCATTAAACTAATATTTTATCTATGGTTTTATGTTTTTAATATTTTATGACCACATAAAGTTTGATTATATACTGTTTCTATTTAGGTAATAATTTGTAGGTAAATAAGTTAACCTATATTATGTAGGTAATATATTAATTTATATTATATGTAATATTAATTTATATAATATATAATATAGGTTATTTTATGTTGTAGGTTCTCCTTTCATATATATTTATATATATTAATAAACTATCTTAATGAACTACTATGTTAGTGCAAGTTACTCAGCAGGAGGTGAGTACGGGCTTGCCAAGTGTAGTGCAGGATGGGAAAGATCTAGGGCTTGAAGGGCTCAGTTCAGAGGTACTTTGTGCTCCACAAGTTGTTGGGACTATGAATTTGGAAACAGACCAACAGATGATGGCTCGGGAGGAACCAAGCTATGTTGTTGTAACAGAAAAAGGCAGTGAAGCTTCGGCCCACCCCTCGTGGAGAACAGGCTCGAAGATAGGTAAGAATAATAAGTTATCTCCTCATTTGGGTATTTTACAAAAGGATCTGAAAAAAGGGGGGGCAGAGAAAGTTTCTAAGCTTGGTAGGAAGAAGGATGTGGAAAAGATCAAAATGATAGGGGAGAATTTGGTGGAGTCAGGGTCTGTTAAGACCTTGGATTCTCTTTTTTCGAGCCCCTTGAAATGATTGTTTTATCTTGGAATGTAAGGGGCTTGAATAGTGGCCCTCGACAAAAAATTGTTCGTGATTTGGTTAGAAGTCAATCTCCCGATGTTCTCTTCCTCCAGGAGACTAAGTTGTCGATTGAAAGTATGTTTGGTTTGATGCCTAAGTTGTGGGGGAATGGTGAGTGCCAATGTATTGGCACTCAGGGGTCTTCTAGGGGAGTGGCTTGTTTATGGAATCCTCAGAAGATTTGTCATCTTTGGTGGATGTCCTTCAAGTCATCTATCTCCATGATTTCTTCTTGTTTTGAGACGGGGGAGGCTATATTCTTCTCTAACATCTATGCGCCTATTGAGCTTCAAGGTAAGCAATTATTGTGGACCCATATCAGGTTTGTTCAAAGTATGGTTCCTTACCATCCATGGATTATGGCTGAGGATTTTAATGCTATCTCTGAGTTGGATGAGAAAAGGGGTGGTATTGCAAGGCTGGAGCCTTCTGCTCTACTTCTTCAAGATAACATTTCAGCTCTAAATCTTGTTGATATCAAGCCCAGTAATGGTTAGTTTACTTGGACTAATCGGAGGATTGGGGAGGAATGCATTGTTGAGCGTCTTGACCGATTTTTGGTATCTTGTTATTGGGTTAGTGGTTTGTGGTCCTCTAGTTCTAAAATTTTGGATTGGAGGGGTTTAGATCATTGGCCTATCAAGCTCGTGGTTTCTTTAGCTCGTGTGTCACGGTCTCCTCCTTTTAAATTCCAGCTTATGTGGCTGCGGGATCCCTCTCTTCATGATTACGTAGCTGAATGGTGGAGGTATGGTAGACCTTCCTATGGTATGAAAATGTATACTTTTGCTAAGTTACTTCAATTTTTCAAATATCAGCTCAAACGTTGGAATCGACAGTGCTTTGAAAATATTTTCCATGCAAAGGTTGCTACTCAAGCTGAGTTGGCTAGTATTATGAGGATGATTAGGGAGGATGGGATGACTGAAGTGTTGCTTTTGGAAGAAGTTAGGGCTTTGAAGTTGTTGGAGGAGTGTGAACTAAGGGAGGAAGTATTTTGGAAACAAAAGGCCCGAATTGATTGGCTACTGGAAGGAGATAAAAATACTACCTTCTTCTTCAATTCGGTGAAAGCTAGGAGACAGGGCAACTCTATTTCTGTTTTAGTGAATGACAGGGGTGAGTAAATTTCCTCTTTTCAGGAGATCTCAAATGAAGCAGTGCAGTACTTTGCTTCTTTATTCAAGGAGGAGGAGCGAGGGAGTTCTGATGAGGAAGTTCAGGTCCTTTCGTGTATCCCTTCTCTAGTTTCTAGAGAGATGGATGAGCATCTTATGAGTGACATATCGCTTGAAGAGATGGAGGGTATAGTGTTTCAGATGAAGAAGGGGAAAGCCCCTGGCCTAGATGGATTCCTAATTGAGTTCTTCCAAGAATTATGGGATATTATCAAATTGGACTTGTTAGTAGTAGTGCAGGAGTCTCAGTCAAATAAGCAAATGTTATGGGCTCTAAATTCCACCTTCCTAGTTCTCATTCCCAAGTACGAGGGTGCAGATAGGTTAAGGAAATTTTGGCCTATCTCTCTTTGCAATGTGATTTATAAAATTATCTCTAAATTGATTGCTAATAGGTTGGAAAAGTGGCTTAAAGTGTTGATCTTTGAGGAACAGAGCGGTTTTGTGGAGGGTCGACAAATTCTAGATGGGGTGGTGATTGCAAGAAAAACCATTCATTCTATGGCCAACTCCAAGGATAAGGCAATGTTTATCAAATTGGATATGGCTAAGGCTTATGACAAAGTTCAGTGGTCCTTCCTTCAGAAGATTCTTGGCACTTTTGGTTTTGGGGAGGAATGGATTAATTGGGTGATGAGTTGTGTTACTACAACTTCCTTTTCTGTGTTAATCAATGGTGAGCACTCAGAGCTTTTTGGTGCTTCTCGGGGTTTGCGTCAGGTAGACCCCCTCTCTCCCTATTTTTTTATCCTTCTTGCCGAAGGTCTGGGCTGCTTGATGAGAAGTCATGTGGAGTTGGGGCTTGTTTTGGGATGGAGATGGGATGGTGGCTTACCACCGCAATCTCATTTGCATTTTGTGGATGACACAGCTTTGATGGGTCTGGATTCAATCAAGGAAGCTACTAATATGCGTAGGGTGTTGAATGATTATCTCATTGCCTCAGGTCAATTGATCAATGAAGATAAATCCTCCATCTTCTTCTTTAATACTCTGGAGCCCATTCAGAGGAGGATTGCTCATATTTTGAGATTTTAGATTGGGTCTCTCCCCTTGACCTATCTTGGTATTCCGATCTCTGTTGGAAGACCACATAGGGATTCTTGGTAGAATATTTTGGACAAATTTTGCATGAAGGTTAATCATTGGACCCACAGATGGTTGTCCTTTGCAGGACGTGTTCAGTTGCTCAAGTCTGTGGTGTAGGATCTCCCCATTTATAGATGTATGATCCAGGTTGCCCCGGTGAGTTTTGTTAAGGAGTTTGATTCTCTTGCTAGGCATTTTTTATGGGTTGGCAGTTTACAGTCATCCAAATGGAGCCTTGTCAGATGGGATACTATTTGTAGCCCGAAGTAGTTTGGAGGGCTTGGGTTAAGGTAGTCTTCTTTTTCGGGAAAGGCATAGGCTGTTAAGCTATATTGGTGTTGGTGTGTGGAGCAGGATCATCTCTGGGCTAGAATTTTATCTCACAAATATTTTCCAGGGATCCCTTAGATTGATATTCCTCAATACCCCCCGGGGGGGAAAGGTTCGATGATTTGGGGTACTCTCAAGAAAGGGGTTGCTCTCATCAAGGATGGCCTTTTTTGGAATTGAAAAAGGGGGACGAAAGCTCATTTCTGGTCTGACTCTTGGGATGGTTTTCCCCCCATTGTTTCTCAGTTTCCAAACTTGGTAACTTTATGCCAGCAGTTCCTCGAAGCTAGATGGTCAAGGGTGAGTGACTTTAAGTCCTTCTCTTCCTGAGATCAGTTGAGGATGGTGAGATGGAAGAATCTTGATGAGTGGCTTGATGTTGGTATGGAGGAGGAATGTGTTGAGTTGCACAAAATCCTTTCTAGTAGGAAGTGTAGTTCCATGCAAGAGGGGGATGTTCTTTCATGGTCTCCTAATCCTAAGGGTGTCTATACTATTGCTTCTGGATATCATAGGTTGTTATCTCACAAGTTAGACGAGGGGGGAGGTTCACTGGTGGAAGAGAGTGTGGAACAAGTTTTCCTGGCCAAAGTGTAACTGCTTTCTTTGGACCTTGGCCTGGAATAGGTGCTTGACGTGGGATAATATTCAGAAGAGGGGGTTCCAGGGCCCTTCTATCTATGTTTTGTGCAGGGCGGCGAAGGAGGATTCTTCTCACTTGTTTTTTCAGTGCCCCTTTGTTTTGCATCTTTGGCATCTTTGGTGGGAAACTTGGAAAATCCCCTATGTTCATGCTTCCTCCCTGGTGGAGTTTTGGAACAGTGTAGGTGGACCTCCTTCTGTGACATCTTTCTTGCAAGAGGTGTGGTATGTTGGACCTACTTTCATATTGTGGTAGATCTGGTTGGAAGGAAACCATAGAATTTTTTGAGGTGAAAGGTTGTTGTTCCAACAAGTATGGCAAAGAGTTAGGGCTATGATTCAGGAGACGGTGGAAGCTAAGTGTGAGGTGGTGTTCCCTTTAGATAAAGGGGACGCTGAGAAGGTGGATAGATTAGGGATCCAAGGGTTGTCTTTGACTTCGGCTTGCGTCAAGAGAGGAAGGCAGGGGAAACATAAAGCGTAAAGGTTGGGCAAGTGGTTGCCCCCTCTGGCTGGAATTTTGAAGATCAATATTGATGGATCCTCAAGAGGTAATCCAGGTCCTGCTAGAATTGGAGGAGTTGGTCAGGACTCTTCGGGTTCAGTAGTTTTCTTCTTTTCTGCTCACAAAGGGATGCAATCTATCAACCTTATGGAAGGTTTGGCGATCCTCTACGCTCTTGAGCGGGCCTATGCTTTGGGTTGGTGCAGGGTTATTTGTGAATCTGATTCATAGGTTCTGATTGGTTTGATAAATAATCAGACGGTGTCTGATGTTAGCTAGCAGCTGGCTAGGATGGTGCAGCAAATTATACAAATTAGTTCTTTGATGGAGATAATATCCTTTGTCCATATTCCCCGGGAGTGGAATAGGGCAGCTGATTGTTTGGCTAAGTGGGCTTCTGAGCATCTTGTTGGTTGGAAGATTGATGGGTGGGAGAAGGCTCCCCAGGAGCTCTGCCAGGACTTGGAAAGGATTCTTGTCGAAGATGGGGATGGTCACAATGAGGAAGGTTGATGTTTTTTGCTTTGTTGCTTCTTGCGGGTCTCTGAGGCCTCGACCCTTATTTTTTGTAATTTTCTTTTCTAATTTTCAATAAAGTTTTTACCCCTTTTTAAAAAAAATAAAATTAACTACTATGTTAATTATAATATTAATATTAATATATTATTACTATTAATATAATTAATACAATAATAAATCATTGTATTAATAATTATAACAATATTTTAAAATATATTAATATTATAATATTACCTATTTACTTAGTTTATATAATGTAATTTATAAATTATTAATATTAAATTAGAATATAATATATTTATAATATTAATAGTATATTTAACTTCAACTATAATATGAAGATTTCACTATCAAATTCAAAATCAACTAGAATCAATTAAGAATTATTTTTAATAATAAATCATTTGATTATTTAACGTTTCTAAAGAAGAAACTCAACTTCAACTTTATTAGTCATAGTTATGTCTAGTACAAATAATTCATAAACTACTTCCTTCTCAATGAATGGGTTCATTATATAAATATTCAAATGTATTCAACTTTAATTATTGTCAAAAAAAATAACACCAAACAATAAAAATTTATTCCAATTTATTTTATTTTACAAAATACAAAATACAAAAATCAAAATGAAAATACAATAATTAAAAAAAATTACATTTAATTTTATTCACATTAATTAAACTTACATTTATTTTTATTCCAACTCTACAAATCTCTAATTAGAATACTACAAATGCAAGTACTCAGCCACTACGTGGCACTTGATTAATTATATAGATACTTATATTTTTATTATTAGATTATTATTATTTTTGTTAGTATATTATTATATTCGTATTATAATATTATTATCTTATCTTATTTTATTTTATCATTTTATTATTTTATTATTATATTATCATTATCTTAATATCTTAGCTTATTTTATCTTATCCTTGCTATTTGATTTTATTTACACAAACTTTCAAACTGCTTCTAGTAACAAATACCTCTCAATGTAATTATTTTAGCTATGTTTGAGGTGGAAAATAGGTGGAATAGGTAAATATTTATTTATTTATTGTGAAGTGAGATGGAAAAGGAGATTAGTTAAATAATAGGATTATTTAATTGAGAGAAGAATATTAGGTGATGAGAATTTCTCTAGGTGACAGTGGCTTGAATAGGTGATGTGTTTGATTGATTAGGATTAGGTACACTAGGGAAATATTTAGGTGTCTACAATTTTCCCCTCTTTGATACAATGTCATGACTAAGTGATGTTGTGTCAAAGAAGAATAATAAGATGGGATGGAGCTTCGGTGACAAGTTCCCCAATTGCTTAAGGATGGTGATGGAAGTGATGCCCCTTCAAGAGAGTTGGGTGAAATGGATCTCGAGATTTCTCTTAAAAATACAAAGGGTGAGAAAAATATGTGTCATAAAGGATAAAAAATGACTTGAGAGGAATCATTTTGGGATGATGTACATGTCATGGATATAATCAAATGATAAATAAGGATTATACATATTGATTCACGTTGTTAAGATGATTAGATGGTGGGATTCTAGATTGTATGGATATACATGTTATATGATGAAATCTCACAAGGATGTAATGTAACTATAATGATACAATATGTGGAATATGGATGAATATTATAGAATTACATATTTTTGGAGAATCCCAACCTTTCATCATATAAGTAAATGATGAAAATCAAACAAAGAATGACAAGATTCTCCCTTATAATCAAGAAAACAGATGAGTTAAATGATGTGTTAAATGAGCTTTCCTACAAAAAAATTGACCATTCTATTGCAATGGTACTTTTCCCTCAACATTTCAAAATTCCTAAATTTGACAAATATAAATGGAAATGATAACTTTAAGAAAACCCCCTCAAAAAATGATATAAAATGATGGCGAATCTTTCATTTTTTTAGGAAAAAATATTAATTTCTATTGGCGAATCTTTCCTTTTTTTTTTTGAAAAATGTTAATTTTATTGGCGTTTTACATCACTAGAAATTTGAAAATTTTGGTGAATCTTGAAAATATAATAGGAAAATACATTAATTATGATGGAAAATCCGTGTAATATAAAAATAGAATCTCATGGAAAAGTAGTGGTCCAAGGGTGGAAATTATCAATGGGTGAGAGGGGTGAGCTAATGATGTTTTAGCCACTTGGGTGTTTTTGAAGATATGATATGTGTACTCATTTGTGTTGGCGAGGGTCAAAGGTATTTGGGTGCGTGGTTGTAAATGAGAGACTCCAAAGTGCCACAGATCGGTAATCTAACCCTCGTACTCTATAAGGTAAAATTACCTAATCTATAATGTTAAGTGAGACCCTAAAATTGTAGACCCCATAGGCAATATAGATCATGGGCATTTACCTCATTAGATCCTGAGGGCCATTAGATTATATTATAAAAAATTTGTGGAAACTAAATATTAGAAATATAGTCTGAAAGCAACTAATAATTATAATATACTATTGGAAAATTAATATAGATTTCTAATATAATTTATAAAATTTAGGTGAACCTGATCAAATCACGTATCAAATTTTGTGGTGATTTTTTGAGTTAAATTTTTTAAGAAAACAAATTATTTGGTGATTTAAATAAGACTATAATAAACTTTTGTAAAAATGTGGGGATTCAAGTCACGTTGTAGTTTGAACTATTAGCCAATTAGCGAATATTACCCACTAAAAAAATCATTGATAAATGGAAATGTGATCCATGTGACCATGTTAAGGAGTTCTTCATAGTTTGTCAAGAAGTGGCTTACAATGACAATTATCTCCTTCTCTCATTCCCTTCTTGTTTGGGAGGTCAAGATTTGGAATGGTTTCTACACCTTCCTCATGGATCCATCACTACCTTTTTTAAGTTTTCAAAAAAAATTGTGGCCCATTTCTCCTATATATGAGACATGAGGTCACCATGTTAGACCTTTGTAATAAAAAACAACATAGTGGACAAAGCTTTGTAGGCTACCTATAAAGGTGGAGAGCTCTTGCTAACCGTCTTTCATGGCCATTACTTAAGAAAAATTGGTTAATATTTTTATCCAAAACCTAAATCAAGAAATGACATTTCATCTACAAATCCATTGTGCATCATCCTTTGAGGATATTATAGAGAAGGTTGTCACTATTGAGAAGGAATTCATAGCTAAAGGTTTGGTCAAAATTTATAAAGAAAACAATGATAAACCTTGATTTTGGAATAAAAACAAAAGAACTACTAATAATGTTGTCACTAACACTAAACATGTCCAAGTTGCCAACACATGATGTTCATAAAATTGTAACCACCCATCCTAAAACACCATATCAGTCCCTCAAGGTGCACACTAACCGAATAATTAAAATAATT
>VDFB02216164.1:0-18207 GCA_007258455.2 Sequoia sempervirens
CTAACCTAGTTCGTAAATGCTTCAATTATACAGTTTCTTAGAGGGATGTCTAATTTCATAACCTTAGACCCCCTTTGGCCTCCTAAACTGGCCTATACCCCAAAGTCGTGATGAACCTCGTGATGAACCTATTTATAAAATCAAGTCTATATGATTATTGACCCTTTAAGCTCATTTATAAAATGAGTATGATGCAACCCACTAAGTCGAGACCCAAGTAATAAGGAGGCGGTGGTTGATTATTCTTCCAACCGGCTAGAAAGGGGGGGATTCCCAACTATAGTGATACTTAAATCTAGTAGTAACATAAGTTTATGGAATGGAATCCTTTAGCAACTCAACCATGCATGCTACCCTACTATTTTTGTTCGTAGAACTTTTATTACACTACAGTGCTTCCCAAATTTGATTTAATAGTAGTTTCACATGATCCTAGATGGAATAAGGATGGTCTCCAAATCAACCAGATTTATAACATTTCATGAACCAACCTTTCCAAGTGAAGGTAGGGAATCTTTCTCTTAGTATGCTAGAATGTGGTGTGAAACTTGGGAGGAGCAAGTCCTTGCTTTAGAAGATGTTTGGTAGTTAGTGGTGCTATGTCCTGACTCAAACTATAGACTAAGGAGAAGATGCCTACGCATGGAAAGAAGTAAATATCTCAAGATGGACATTGAGAATTCTCTAAGATTTAGTTCAAAAGAAAAATTTGTACTTGCTTCATAACTATCTACTTTTGATCTAAAGGAGTTGCATACCCTAATAGTTGCCTCAAAGAAACTATCATGTTTTAGCATTAGCATATAGCATTTAGGTCTTAACTCTTCTACTTGAAGTGAGATAATGCCTTTGTATTCCAAGTTAAAGACTCCCACAAAGTGACTTGGATGGTCCTCGTCAAGTTGTTAACATGGATTTTTGTAGGTTTCGCCTACTGAGATCTGGAGTGCTTAATTGATGTGTCGAATAAGGTTTATTAAAATCAAGCAACTGCGAAACCCGAATGGTGAGATTTATCCATAGGAACCTTAGGTTATTTAAATCTTGCAGTCACTTTTTCAAGTGAATATTATTTTATGATAAAAGACCTTAGCAATTGTGTTCAATTTGGGGGTTGCATCATTGGCAACTGGAGGAAAGTTAGTTGCAAATCTAGGTTTAAAAAAAACGTTGTAGTGTTTGTGTTTCTCTTGCATTAAAAATGTGGTCATGACAGAAAACATGTGAACCTATCACCTAGTAAATGATACCTAGGAATATAATTAAATGCCTAAATAAACTTATGTAAGTGTAATTAAATAATTAATTACACCAACATATTTTACCTTTAGATTTATTTTTCCTTGTGATTTTAACTTTGGGTGTGTTTTCCCACCGTTTTAATTTATAATTGTTATTCACTCTCTTCCTTGTTTTTATATATTTATTTTATTTTAAGCTTTTGTTTTAATATTTTATTTGAATTTATTAGGTGTCTTTAACTTTTTAAATTTCTTTTATCTACTTGATATTTTATTTTATCCCTTGAATCTATTAGGTTGCCCTAACTTTTTAAATTTCTTTTATTTGGATCTATTAGATCCCATAGTATTATTTGTCATATTTGTCTAGTCCTAAAATATTCATATTATTTATTATCTCAACAATAGATCACAAGTGTATAATCTATAATATTGATAAAATTAATACTTTTTTCAAAAACCTTCTTAGTCAATTTTTAAGTATTTATTAGAATAAAATACAAATACAAAATAAATAAATAAATTCTAATTTATATATTCAATTATATATTTTTAATATACGTATGTGTCATTTATACGTAAATATTTTTTATAAGACTTGTTATAAAAAATACTATACATTTATATACTATTAATAATGTCACATTTACAATTTAAAATTAACATCCCTTTACATATTTTTCCTGTTCTTTAATTATCAAATAATTTATCTTTTTAATTTATTATTTTAAAATATAAATATATATGTATTTATGTATCTATGTATATATCTATTTATACGTATATGTATATAATGGTTGTCTTTCTAATTTTATCTTATATAAAAATCATAGAACTATAGATTATGAAAAACAATTTTACTCCGCATTCTTTCACAAGTTTCTTGGGTGCAATTTTTTGTCTGCTGCTTCTTGTGCTGCTGCCCCTTGACAGTGTAACTCTGGTCATGTTTGGCATTCTACCTGGGTGCTTTAAGGAGGTTGATGGCTGCAGATTGCTCCTTGAGAACTCTTGTTCTTGCTGTTCTAGTTCTGATCAGCTATTTGGCAGCGTTTTGCTACTCTTTTTTGCTACTATCTACCTCTATTGTAATCTTTAACAGCATGCTGCTCATACTTCTGTTGTAACTCTTTTTTACTGCTTTTATCAATATAATATAATATCATATATATATACATGTAATAAATTTCTCTTGAAAAAACTGCAGCCCATGTCTCCCATATGAAACTAATGAACATAAATTAGTTATATTCCTAATATTATATAAAAATCAGCTCTCATCGTCAAAATAATCAGTAGATAATCAACATTACAGAAAGACAAATATTAAAAACTCAAAATATCTTATGACAGGGCAGCTGATATCCTCCATTATGATGTGGGTGTAGAATTTTTTCATTCTGATGTGACATTAGTCATGATTCTTACTGACCTGATCAGTAAGCTGGTATAGATTATTATTTTTTCTGTCATCTTCTCATCTGCCCATTAGATTTTTTTAAAGTTATGAATGAAAACCTGCTGATATTCAATTCAAAAATCATCATCTTTTTTGTTTTTGTCGATAATGATGGAGATGGTATGTGTTGATAAACATGGAAGTGAGTACTTGAGAGTCATATCTTTCATAATTTCCAAAGCTGAAATAGTACAAATTAACTCAATTTTTAAATGGTGGAATATATTTTTTTTTTTTTGGTATTGTAGTGTTATATAAAAGATAAATTTTAATTAATTTTAGATATTTGAGATATTTATCGATTATAATATTTATTTAAAAGATATTTATGAATATTGTTTCAATATTTCAGATTATAAGAATTGGTATAGATATTGTATTTTTGTTTCACATTTATAATCATAGAATTGATTTTAAAGTTTGATTAAGGTAAAAGGAGGGAAGTAAATTATTTTTCATGTTGAACACAAAAAACTCTAATGATATCTCTTGACACCACCAAGTTTAGATAATAGAGGCTAATGTATTCCTAAAGACTAGAAGTGGTAAGGTCATTTATATAGAAAATGGTCTAAACTACGTAAATGGTTTTGAAATTGCAAATGTGGGGATTAGTTTCGCAAGTGTGGGATTGAACCCAAATAGAGTGCATGCCATCTCTTAGACTATTAGAGATTCATTGTTTCATATCTAATAAAAAGAACCCAAAATTGGATCACAACAACCAAGTTACATCATGATATTTCCACATCACAAATGAAGCTAAGTACCCTAATCCTTTTTTTACAATTTCATAAAGCATGTTTGTCTTTAATATTTCTTAACTCAACTCATTATTCTATGACAATATGGTTGTTAGTGCTTATTTGCATTTATTTCCCTAACTAATTTAAGAGAAACCATTTTATTTCTCTTCATTTTGGTGAACTTGTTTGATCTTATACCCCCATGGTTTATTCATTAGGGTTTTTTTTTTAATTTTAATTTTCAAAACTAAGTTTTTCTAAATTTTAAATTTATATCCAAAACTTCTTTATATTCTCATTACCTTTTAGGGTTTATGTATTTTTGTGTGTATGTCAAGGTCTCATTCTCCTCATTTCCAATGAAGAAGAAGTCCTAGGTTAAATTCTTCAATGGATTTACTTGATAATTAGGATGGTTATATTATGAATTTGGATGATCAAGAAGATACTTTTAATCATGATTCTCATGTATAACAAATGGATAAGCATGATTTGAATATAACTATATAAATGCTTTCTTTATATTGTACATATTTGAGCAATCATGCTAACCCTTCTATATTCATTGATGGATTTCATAATTCATGTTGATCAATAAGCTATATGGATTGGAAATAATTAAATAAATAGGTGAAATAATAATATCATCAATTCATTTTATTAGAGTGTACCATCCCCCTAAATTCCAAGCTTCATCCATTGTTCCTCCTACCTCTTCTTCTCCACTTTATGGTAGGTCTTCTAGTAATCATATTCTTATACTTTCCTCTCATCTTATGTGCACCCAACTTTCATTATGCCCATAATGTATGCTCACCCCACTTCTTGTGTTCCTACTTCCATATTCATCTTTATAGTATTATGCTTACTTCCCATGTGCATCCTACTAAATTATTATGCTTATTCCTCATGTTGGTTTCACATTATCTTCTTACATAATCCCTCATTTTGTTTATATCTCACCCATCATGTCTCATATTATGAGTTTTACACATGTATTCCTACACATAGTGTGCTTCTTTCTACCCTTGTCATTCTCCTCCAAATGTTAGCTATTAAAGAAAGTAAAATCAAATCCTTATGCAAAAAAGAGACCACTTAATTTTGATATTTTGACATCTATTATTGGTTATCTTTATGTCTTGATAGATTGAAATATATAATGGTAAAGGAGATTTGATGACACAATTGAGATCCTTAAAAGCTACATGATTATATTTTGTGTATGATGATAACTATTGAGTAAGATATTCCTAAAAAATTCAAAAGAATATGTCATTGGATGGTTGCATTCTTTTCCACATGGATCTATTCATTCATTTTTGTACTTGGTCAATGCTTTTGAGGGTCACTTTAGTGTGAATCTTGGTTTAAAAGTTACAATTTCAAATTTATTTGATTGAAAACAAGGAGCCAATTAATTGTACACACGATTTTGTTATTTGATTCCAATCATTGTGCTAAAATGTATTAAAATGCCTTATGGAGCTTTATTTTTGGATTTATGTCCAAATTTGATTAATGTGGAACTAAAGTTGTTAGAGACTAATGCACTTAAGGATAGATCCTCTCATGATCCATCTACATCATCCTACCTTTATAAGCTTTAAAAGTAAAACAGTTTTAAAAGGGTCATATAAACAAGAAAATATAACTAATTATATTAAAGAATTAAATTTCCACAATCCATAATATTCAATTTTTTAAATGATTCTAGATTTGACTACATAATTTTTTTCCCATCGACATTTCAGATCATATTCCATGATCCATGATCAAGATGTAGGGAGATCTAGAAGAGAAATCAAGTTGCTACTTATTGAAATGTTATTACTCTTAAACCTAAAACTTCAAAACATTTAAAAGATATCACAAGCCTTTAGCTAGTGTGCTTAAAATCTTAGTGCAAATATGATCACATTTCTTCCTATTAAACCATTAGAAGTATCTAATTTTATTCCTAAAATATATGATGAGAAAGTATTTTCTAATTATCAAAGAGTTAATTGACATAATACTTATCATTGCATAGGGTTGGGGCATAAGTTTCAATATTTAATTGATAATAATATGATTATATTAAGGGTGTAAATGATGGGTGCAATCATCACTATCAACGATGAGTATTTGCATGTAGTTTTAAAAATTTACTAAATTGATTCCATAATGGATGAGTAAAGGGGATCAATGGTATACTATATATCCTTGGCTTAGTACATAACTTAAATTTTATAAGTAAACTTAGTGATTTAGTTGTGTAGGTTGTTTTCTTGAGTGGAGGGTGCAAGATGGTGAGAGCGGATATGATTATTTCAAAGGGTTTTTGTATAGGCATGCTCTATTTTATCAAGATGCATGCATGATTTATTATAGTAGCTATTTTTTTCTTACAATAAAGACATTTACAAAATATACACCTTCACCATTGGAACAATAACAAAGAGTAGTGTTGCATCCACTTTTGATGGGCATGCTTCCTAGGTACCTAAGGGCTCCCATGCTTTAGAGACTAAGCTACCAATTAAGCAGATAATGTTATGATATTAGAGGATGTGCCATATAGATGAGAAGGGCTTAAGGTCCTTGAAAAATTAAACCTTGTTGAGCGATTAAATTATTGTAATATTAATTTTCTTTATATAATCATTATATATGTGAAAAATAAAACTACATTCAATTTTACTCTAGTTCTCATAAATATTCTAAGGTGTCCACCTTAATTCATTTTGATGTATTTGGCCCTATTAATGTTCCTTTTACTTATAATTTGTATATTATGTATGTTTTATGGATTACTATCATAAAATGGCATGAGTATATTTCCTTATAAGTAAATCAAAATTATTTAATCATTTTGAAATGTTTAAGGTTCTTATAG
The DNA here is from genome assembly GCA_007258455.2 of Sequoia sempervirens. NCBI lineage: Eukaryota > Viridiplantae > Streptophyta > Pinopsida > Cupressales > Cupressaceae > Sequoia > Sequoia sempervirens. Next base: position 6,325 of record VDFB02216164.1, read on the forward strand.
AGAATTAGGTTGGTATGAAGATTAATATTTTGAGGACTAATAGTGGTGATGGTTTGTTTAATTTTTTAACAAATTATAAAAGTAACATGGAATAGAGAGACATAATAAACCTATGTGAACACATCAATTTAATGGAGTTATAGAAATAATGAACATGAAATTGATGGAGAGAGATAGGAGTATGCTTAGTGAATTATCTAGCTTGGAACAAGTTTTGGGTAGAAGTGGTTTCCATGGTTTGTTACCTAGTTAACAAGTCACCTACATTAGATCTTATTGAGAAGACATTTATGGAGGTGTGGTTGGATAATATTCTTCATTGGGACATCTTCAAGTCTTTGGTTGTGATACATATTCACATTTGACTAGGGAGAAGAGATCTAAGTTGGAGAACAAAGTTGTGAAATGTATCTTCATTGGAAATGACATCACTATGAAAGGGTACAAGGTTTGGGATCTTATGGAAAAAAAAAACATTGTATAGAAGAAGTTTTATCTTAATATAATTTAAACCTTCTCCAATAATATTATAGCTAAACAAGGATGAAAACAAATATGTGATTCAACTATCCCTAAAGGCTGAGAATATTGAACCAAAATCCCATGAAGGACTTTAAGGGGAGGGGATCTCAAATGGTTCAAATAGTTTCAAAGAGGATTCATAACCTCCACATCAATTGTTGAGGAGTTTTACTCAACATAAGGTGATCAAAGGATATTTTTCATGAAAATTGAAGAATCTCCAATACTCCAAGAATTTATACCATCGAAGAGCTTCGATGTCTTGATTCCATGCCTTGAATGGGGAAAAAATTGGATTTACTTTCACAAAGTTATGTGATCAAACCTTGGGTCAAAGCGCACCATCAGGTCATCGAGAGAAAGCAAAAAATGATGATCGAGAGAAATCGATGAAAAGTGATGTCAAGTCAAAGAGCTCATTGAATGGTGACATAGCAATGTTAGTTTATTCGAAATCGATGCTTGAGGATATGGGCAGTCAAAAGTTTAGTTGTGACTTGGTGAATACCGCGATGGGTGGCGTCATCAATGATGCATCTTTGTATGGAATCCAAAATTGAGCCGAATCTAGGTATATGACATGTGATTATTTCAGTTGTATGGACCAATGGGCATCCGTACGCATACCAGTGTGGCATCTCCCGTACTCTAAAGATCAGCGTATGAAGTGGCATGTCGGTCGGCCTCCAGTCGGTAGTCCGGTCCGGCGATGCGTCGGCGGACACATGTCGGAAGAGTCATGGCTTCCAGTGGAATTTCTGCGTGGCACCCTCGATGTGACCGCGGCCTCTCCAGCGTGGGTTGGGTTGTTAGATATAAAAAAAAGGTTAGGGGGATTGATCCCCTAACCTCCTAGTAAAATCCATGCCTCCACCACTCGGTCGCGCGATTGCCTCAAGTCTATACTAGGAAATGGTTTGTTTTGTTAACGAATAACCAGAAATTGGCTATTAAAAGCCAGTGGCCAGGGTTGAACCCCCGACCGCTAGCTTACCAAAAGGCTATGCCATCGTATATTCAATAATATAACGACATGGGTTGATTTTATTGATTAGTTAGGCCCGATGCCTAACTAAATAGCCTTTAAAGGTTATATTTAAGTTTTAAATAAAACAAAACAAACAAACCCCCTAAACAATGAAAGCCCGAGAAAGGCTTAAAACAAAATTTTATTAATTTTGAAGGGATAGAATAATTTTGTTAAAGATTATGGGGGATATATCATAGATTTCTATGTAATTTAGGGAGAGATTTTCCAAATATTTACTATGTAAGGGGATTGAGTTGAAATTCCTAAATCAATTGGTTTTTCACCAATTTGGGAATATTTGTGGTATAAAAAGGGGTAGAAGGGAGGTTGAAAGGCTAAGATTTTTTTAGTGAAGGGTTATAGTTGAGAAACAGGTGATGCAAAAGAGTGATTTCTAAGGAGTTCTTTGAGCCATTTTTGTTCATCAGAGTATTGTTATGTTGCTGAAGTGCTTGAAGAAATGGTCTTGGTGCAATTGTAACTAATTTTTTGGAGATTAATCGGATCGGTCTCACTCTATTGGATCGGACCCGGAGACATAGTCACAATTGTGGCAAACTCTGTTATCAATTGTGTTTGATCTCTTCTTTCTTTTTCTCTCTTTCTTTCAGTTCATCGTCTTGGTTATCATTTTATTATGCTAAGTTGATTAAGCATTTGAATGATATTCAATTTGTTCATTTAAGCATTGATTCAAGTTGTTATTTATGTTAAGCATTATGCAAGCAATTAGTCTAGATCCTAATCAGATCAATAGGAATAACCAAACATGTATAATCATCTTTGTTAGAAGTGTATTTTTACTTTAATTATGATCATGCATGGGCCTAGAACTATAAAAGAGACATTAGGTATGGATGATTATAAACTCTAGAGAGTAACTATAGATGACAAGATGGTTACATTAAAAAAATCATATATGGAACTTAATACCTTTTCCTAATGCTCAAAAACCCATTAGTTGTAAATGGGTGTTCAAAAGAAATTGATTTTGATAGAAAAAATAAGATTGGTTCTTATGGAAATGCTAAGAAGTAAAGGAAAAAATTCTTGTGAAGGTATATTCCCAAGTTGAGGGAATTGATTATGGAAATATTTTCTCTCTAGTTGCTAAGTTGACATCTCTTTAGTTCTTATTATTTATTGCAACAAATTTTGACCTCAAGGCTAAGAAAATGGATGTAAACATAATTTTCCTTCATGGTGATTTAGAGAAAAAGGTAAAGAAAATTTGGCTTGTAAGTTGAAGAATTATTTATATGGTCTTAAGAAATAAACTAGGATTTGGTACCAAAAATTTGATTAATTTATATTGGGATTACAATTTCTAAGATCTACATTAGATTATTGTATATATTATAAGATGGACAATTAGTTTTCCCTTTTTATCACATTATATGTTTTTTTTAGTAATGGTAAGGACATGACTTATGAATTATTGTCTAATATTTCAACATAGTTTGAGATAAAATACAAAGGAGCTTCTAAGTTCATCTTGGGTATGGATATCAAGAAAGATAGAGAAAACACAAATCTTTGGTTGGGCTAAAGCAAGTATGCGAACTCAATGTTGGAGAATTTCAACATAATAGCCTGTAGACTATCATGTGTTCCTTTTTTGATAGGGAATGTTATTAGTAGAGTAGTGTTTGAATTATACTAGTGTGATGAAAGATATGCGTTGAGTACCTTATTTTGGGATCTTAATTTTTTTTATGGTCTATAGTAGACTAGATATCACAAAAGTAATGGGAATCTTGAGCTAATTCATGGCTAGTCCTAGAAAAGTGCATTGGGATACAATAACGAGGGTCTTTAGATACTATGGGGTCCCTATAAGTACTCCATTTATTATCATGGTAATTCTATATGGGGAAAACACTACTATTCATGGATTTGTGGATTAGATTGGGTCGGGGATGTTGATAGTAGAAGATCCACTAGTGGATATATTCTCATTATATTTAGTGTTGCAATTATTTGGATGAGTAAGTGACATGATGTGGTCACTTTTTCTACTACATAGATATACATGGAAGCTACTCATTCTTGTAAGGAAACCATATAGCTTAAATTTGTGTGTTCAAGGCTAACTCAAGGAGCTATTACAATTCTATGTGAGTTAGAGTGTCATATGTCTAGAAAAGAATGTGACCATTCATCCAAGGATGAAGCATATTAATGTTTGCTATCACTTTTTTCATGAAATAGTATAGGATGTGAGGGTGATGCTAAAAAAATTGACTCTTTGTCAAATTTTTTAAACACATTCACAAAGCTAGTAAGCACAAAAATGCCAAGGTGGTGTTGAGATTCTATGGGCCTCTTGACCCCTAGTAATTAATTGATAGTGTTGGTATTGGACTTTGGTATTATTTTTTCTCATGAAAGGTGTTTTAAAAGAATTCATTTTAGAAAAGGTGTCCCAACATTTCTCCTAATATTAAGAATCCAAAAAATATAATTTTGGGGCTATAAAATAGAAAAACAATCTATATAGAGGTTGTTGTTGGCCAAAATAAATATTTTAGGTTGTTCAACATTGGTTGCTAGATACTCAACAAGTACATCTCTTTGAGGTATATGATTTAAAAAAATAAAGGGCCCAAATGACCTCCCAAATTAAAAGTTATGGAATTCAAAAGTTGGGCCTACTACATTGGAAATGTAGGAACATCTATGACACATAAAAGATTTGTGAGAGGGTGTTACACTTGTTAACCAAATTATGATGTGTGTTATGATGCATCATAAGGTATCCTTGAAAGGAGATAATGGATCCAAAATAGAGTGTTGAAGTTGGTGAGTGGATGATGGAAAACTTATGGTAGGTCAAAGGAATATGTTATTTATAGCATGTGGACTCATCTTGGGATTTGGGTGTTCAAATTTTAGTGAGGGATTAAGGAACCACCTTTTAGGTGACTTTAGCTCATGGTTTCCTAATTAATATTTTATGGTTGAACATGTATTTATTTTATATTTATTGGTTTCTTGAGGGTCTTTTTGATAGTTATTTTTGTAGGTATTGTTATGCTATCAAAACTACTCCAAATATCTGGTTGGTGATACTTATATAAAAGCTTAGACTCTACAAGTGCATTGTAACAATTGATTATTAAATAGCATGAAGTTTCTTTTGAGTTTGGTTTGTTTCTCTCAAAAGGGTTTTCCCCACCTAAATCATTATGTTTATATTACTTTTGTGTGTATTTCCTTGTAACTATATGATTAGTTTAATATTTGCACATATCCTCTCTCATTGATTATTGTAGGAAGCATATTACACACATATGCTTCATTTTAATCATGTATTGTAGCTTGTTTATTTACTTTTATTCTTTTCAAATATTGTTCTTTTCTATGATTTGGATGATATATTTTCCCCATTTTTTGGCATCCCCTCTATGTTACTTGTCTTGTTCTCTTTAATGATGTTCACTTGGATATTACATGTGGTTATCATGTGGTTATCATGTTCTATCATGATTATCATAATTAAATTTTCACATCTTACATGATCTTATCTTATGACATGACCACATGCTTATATCTTATATTTACATATGATTGCATGCTTCATTTCTTACATTTTACATATGCTTATCATGATTACATCTTAGATCATTCTATGCTTAAAATTTATTATCTAGTATTTTTCGCTACCATCACTTGTTCATTGTCCTCAATATTGAAGGTAGAATTGGGAGCCATCTTGTTTCCCCTTATTACACATGCTTACACAATCATATCTTACTATATTATATTATGTTTATTACACAATAATATCCATGACATTGTTACTTGGTTATTATGCTTACATGATCATATATTTTTACTTATTAATGTTTCTTTTCTCATCCAATTACTTGCGCCATTTATACCAATTGGAAGGGATATATATCACTAATCTATTTTTAATGGCTCCTTTATAGAACTACATAAATTCATGTTGATTATGATAACTCCTTCACAACCATATCTCTCTTGATTGATGGATCATTCATACCCATATATAACTTATTTTCTCTCTCATAAATTTTACTTTTTGTTTATTGGAAGTCATGTAGTTAATGTTAATGTCTATTTTATCTTTTATCAGATGCTACTCATGTGATTATGTGCTTATAGGTACAAATAAGTATTTTTTATTACAAGGAGCATGTGTGGATTGTCCATATGTATATCCTTTTTAATAAGTGCATATTATTTGTTGGTGTCATCCACCTCCCAGGAGCACCATCTATAACAAAAACCTTCACAAAAAATGAGAGAGGAAAACACAAGGCCATTTCACCATAAAAGAGTGAATAAAATGATATAATAAAATTGCATATTGTATAGGCTTTTAAAGCCGTGAAATAGGTGACTGGTTTAAACAACTACCCATTATGGGAAATAAAATCACTTGGTTAACTACCCTAAGATAAACTTAACACACTAACACCCCCCCTTAAGTGCAAACTTAGGGAGAATGAAGATGCAAAAATGCAAAAAATGCAATATGGGTCCTGACTACACAACCATGTTAGGAACCCATTTACAATGCAAAAATAAATCTCTCGCAACCGAAGAAAAGGAGAAAAACCCTGTGGGAAAACCCCTCTCAAAAGAAAAAAAATGATGCATGGATGGAGGGACTCAATCACACCCCTCAAGGACTACATACATCATGTATATAATAATCAATGGCCCCCATAAGAGGAAAAGAGAGAGACTATATAGCCCCCACGATGTGTAATCACCTACAAAAATGGTTTTTCTAGTATCAGCCTCTCTCATAAAAACAAAATCTGCAGTGAATTCTACAGCCTTATTATTTAACACACTAAAATTATTTAATTTCATGTTAGCTATTTATTTACTTTGGCATGCATGATTCATAACATTTCACACATGCGAGTCAAAGTGACAATAAAACATAAGTGTGAAAAATGTATACCTTTTACTTTTCTCTATTTATTTGAGATTCACTTTGGCTTCCTTGTCCCAAATACAACTATTAGCATCTAAGTGGCCTATTTTGTATAAAATAATAATAGTTGACATTCAAAACCTTGAGTTAACTTGACTTCATACATGCTAAGGATTTGGATCTAATCTTCAAATTTTTCATTCTATATTTTAGGTCAAGGTCCACAAGTGGGGTTTTGATCCCTCAATTCCTATAGTCAAGTTTCAAAATGGGCCTGAGCCAACTTAATCCCAATTAGCAATTACTTATCAAATTGGTCACAAAATATATCCATCAATTAGAGCGTTTATTCATTTGAAATAGCATTCATGTATCTAGGAGCATTTTATTGGTATATGAGATCACAATGACAACATAAGCCTCTACATTATGTTTGAAAAGTATTCTAAATTATTCAAAAATATTGAACTGGTCCAAGGTTTTGACTAAGGTAAAAGGAGGGAATAAAGTTGCCTCCCACACCTAACACAACTCACTTCAATAGTGTCTCTTGACATCGTGAATTCTAGACAATGGAGGAAAATCTATTCCTAAAGATGAAAAGTGTAAAGGTTATTTCCATAGAATAAGGTCAAAACTATAGATTCACGATCATAATTGTAGATGTGAGGATCAATATTATAGTTGTGAATTTGAACTTAAATAGAGCACAAGCCATCTATTAGACTATCAAAGCTTCACTCTCTCAAATATGATAGTAAGACCCATAATTTGATCACAAGAAGCAAGATATAACAAAATATTTCCACATCACCAATGAAGCTAAATACAAACCTTCTATATCAATTGTGTAAAACATGTTTGTGTACTATTTATTAACTATAAATTTTAATCCAATTGTTAATGCTTGTTTGTGTTTAGTTGTCATAACTAATGTAAAATAAATTATTTTATTTTATTTTTAAATGAAATGAATGTGTAATTTTTAAAAATTGTAATAAAAATGTATCAATATTTTTCTAAATCAAACACCAATACCATGTTTTTAAATTAACAATTTGATTTATCTTAGGATTTCATTTCTAGTTTGACTTGTAGACAATGAAGGCATTATCAATAGCATATGATAGTTCCATCCATATTATACTCTCCTAATTTTATAATAAATCAAATTAAATATTTTACATTTGACATGTTGCCAATCAATACCAAATCAAATTATTTTTTTTAGTTTTGCATACCACTAAATCAATTACCTTAATCAATTAAAAAATCCCAACCTACCATCACAATGTAATGAATCCTTTCTCTACTATAAATGAAGTATCTAGCCACATCTTATAACATTGTTTTGTGGATACAAAACCCTCAATTATGACAAGCTAATTTGTGATAATACCTATATAACTTTAGGTGTTGAGAATGTCCATTTTTATTGCTCTTGGCTATAATTTATGTCCACCTATGATATTATTTATAGTTGTCTTGTTATAGACTGGTGTTTCCATTTGTTGCTGCCTATAGATTGATGTTCTTGCTACTATCCAGAATAAACTATTGTAGCCATTTTTTAACTACTTTTAAACGTGAGTTTGTAACTTTTTATTCTTAATCCATTTTATTTTTCATTTTTTTAAATGTGTGTTTAAGTTTAGAGAATTATATCATATTTAAAAATTTGTAAATAGGTAAATCAACACCAATTTTTTAATATAGAAAATATTATATTTAAAATAATGTTGACAATCTACTCTTTCAAAATTGTTACGTTTATAATAATTTTAAAATTTATATTCCAATACTGAAATTGATTTTGTAATTTAGAAAAGTCATTAAATCATTATTATGAAAAACTCAATGATTTTGTTTAAATTGCGTGTGTTTTCTATCTAAAAAATTATCACCATTTCCTTCCAAAATTTATGTATCACAATAGGTAACATAACATTTCAAGTGAACAATTCGGAGCTAAAGTCAAACTATAAGTAACATATAAATTAGACATATTTCATATCAAGTGAATAATATTTGTAATTTAAAATTGTCTTTGAAATTAAATTTATGATGATTATGGTTTCAAATTTATAAGTGATACCAGTTTTGATTTTAAAGGTAATTATTTTTATATAAATAAGTGTTATGTAGTGGTGAGTATATATTTTTGGAGTATTTTAATAAAAGTATTTGTTGTCTAGTTGATATAGATGAGTTACAACTTAGTGATTTAGAGGTAGACCGAACAATGGTTTAATATCAAGAGTTTCACAAGTGAAGATAGGGGAGAGGGGCCTGGTGGAGCCTAACTTTGGGTTTCTCAAGAATCCTAAGTGGAAATTTCAAATCACTCCCAATCTTTGTACAACAATTTATTTGGTAACTCATGTGCTTCTATATTTTTTATTTTAGACCATATAAATGCATTGAGGTATCCAAAAAGGCCCAAAAAAATTAGAGACTGATAGTGGTGCACTAAGAAGTGGTGTTATTATTAGTTCGTTGATGTACATGATGATTTGTCTTTTATGGATAAAAAGTGTTTTACAATTGAATATTAAGGTGCTCCACTATGAATACCCACTAGAGAACTACTTCTATACCCTATTGAACCCTTGCTCCACTTATGGGCCCCTCTCCCCTAGATCACAATTTTACTAGGTTGGTGATTATTGAGTCATTAGGGTTGACCTTGGCCCCAAGTTTGATTCCTACCCCAGACATAAATTAACTGATTAACATAGTTGAAATTGATTTTATTCCCTTAGAATAAATATTTGTTAAATATTCACAAACAAATGACTTTTTAGTAAAGATCTTATATAAATTATTTAGTTGAGTTTTCAAGTTTGATCCTCAATAGTGTAGCTAAAGTTGAGTTTATCAAAATAAAAAATTGCAATAATTTCAACTTTTCATTGATATAATGTACTATGTTAATTAAACTATATTTATATTTTTAAGATAACTCTTAAGTAAATGCAAGGTTGGAGTTGAGTTGACTCACAAGAGTAAATATTTTTTAAATATTGATAAACAAGTAAAATATTCTTATTAGCTGATTTTGAGTTTGATAGCTAGATCCTAGTAGTATATTTGAATTGAGTTTGTTGTTTTAGAATGTAGTAATTAGTTTTGATGATCAAGTGATTTCTTAGTAGAGTGGTTTCATAGATTGATTAGTTGACTTTTGAATTGGTCAAAATATATTTGATAGTAATTAAGTAAAGACAAACAAATATTGATATAAATGCTTTGCAATATGGTTGAAAGTATTGTTAATAATACTCAATTAAAACACTAGCAAATAAATTTAGATTTCAAATTCTATTAAAAAATGGTTGTGCTAAGGGTTCACCCAATGTTACTTAAGGATTGTACACTCAAATAGTCTAATAACAAAGTTCTATTTCAAGATTTACTTATCCTAACATATAATTGCATATTGTGATATTGCTATCGGGACTCAACCCATCTCTCGTGATAATGAATGTTCCACTTAGCACTCATTGTATTTAGGTGATGCTCACATAGGTGAAGCATTGGATCTTTTTGGAAGGTCACCCACCGAGTACTACTCCAACTCAAGTGCACTTAACCATGGGGTTTTCCCAAAGTCAAGCCCACTTGAATCATCATGGCCAATTCCAGCCAATTATCTTAAACGGATTGATATAAGCAAAAAAAGTTAGATGCCTCCTTCAACTTATTTTGAGGAACTCCATTCAAATTATTAGTCGAAACCCTTACAAACAACACCACAAGATTACATCTATAATTACAACTATAATGTATTTGAAATATTTATGTTAAAAATAATTTGGGCCTCTGCTGGGACTGTTTCTGTTTCAGTTTTGGTGTCAATTGACGGAGGAGTTGCTTCCAGAGGTGGAGAACGTTCTTCCACGTCTTCTGGTGTACATTTTTGTAGCACGTATGTAACGGGGCCCACTACTAGCACTGGGCCATACTTGACAGCTACCTCGCTGGCCCCTGAGGCTCCAGGAAATCCTGTCTGTGAGTTCGAACCATCGCATTCGTCATTTTATTCACGAAAAGTAGTAGGCACCTAGCTATTTACGCAAGTAATAGGTATCTAGATATTTACGCCGAAGGCGTTCCCCCACCCACCAACACTTGACAGACGATGGAATGCTTCTTAGCCTTCGATTTTTCGTTCACATCTTTTTTTATCTGTCGTGTTTTTCCGTTTGAAAACTGACAAAGCAGGTCTCCTGTCAATTTATCTTTTACTTTTTCAGACACCATATTTGTCACGTTTTCAGAGAGATATCTAAGATCTGCAAGTTGGGCTCCTCGATTTCGAGTGTTCATAAAAGCAGGTTCGAGGTAAATCGTATTATACCTGCCAACTCCAGTACTGAAAAATATGCGTGTCAGAAACAAGTTCAGAGCATTGAATTATTTTTCAAATTGACTGAATGGTAGCGTCGAATATAGGCTGCAGATACAGTAAACACACACACGACACAGACTCTAAACGCAGGTGAAGGAGAAAGTAAATTTCTGTACACATCGGAACGCTGTACAATGGGAGAGAGGGGAGAGAGGGTCAGTAGTTGTGTGGGCTAACTGCGTCCAACAATATGGCGATTAGGGCTGGCCTCTTATCTATCTATAACACTAAGGTTTGGAGGTGTGACTCATCATGCAACTCGACACATCACATTTATTGAGAAGTGTCCAAAATTTGACTTTTTAAAAATTCGACCAAATCTTAATCATGGTACCTATAGTAGTCGAACAAAAAAATATCATTTGTTGTTTGTAGAATATTATATTTTTATTTAAAATAAAATTTATATGAACTTAAATGGACCAAATACTATAATAATAATCATAAAATATTTGATATCTAAGCTTTATATTCCAGCACATATAGATCAATAGTTGAACACAAAAAATTCTTTTGTTGTTATAAGAATAACATATAATTATTTAAAACTTTTGAAAATCTTTCATATTTAATTGGGAGGAAAATACATGGTATTTATTATTGCTTACCTTTTATATTTGTGATAGGGCAAACTATTAATATAAAATACTCCAATGTTTGTACATTGCTACCCCAATAGTTGTACCCATAAGAACAATATTTTTTCACTATGATAACAATATTTGTTTAAATAAATGTTTTATTTTATTAAATGAGGATTTTGTTTTTTAAATGACACACTTATGGTGGATAGTTATGATATTTTATTTGAGACAAAAAATATTTATTTCACTTCTTCATGAGCGTATTTATGTTTTTTTTATATAACATTTAGAGGTTCTCATGTGTTCAAGTATGGGTCCACTTTTGATCAACATTTGGTTTTTTTTTTTATTTACATTTGGACTATTTATTTACAATATATAGTATAAATATGTGGTAAAACTGGGTATTATAATCACAATT
>VDFB02216166.1:0-14940 GCA_007258455.2 Sequoia sempervirens
ATCATTGAAATTTGACTACAGACCATCTATATTGTTACCAGATGTATTTGGATCATCATTTTCTATACCATCCATATTGTTGTCTTCCATAACATCATCTAACTCTGGATTGTTTTCTTCTTGTGCTTGAACATAACCATCTTCAACATCATCATGGATGTCAATTTCTTTGATGTTCTATAATCCCTCTCTCTCATTTTGTTGGCCATCATTTTTTGCTTAGTATCCACTAATGCATCGTCAAATACATGCCTTAATCTTGGATCATAATGTATGACAAATATCCATTTTAGGTCCAAAATATCTTCATAGAAAAATACCTACACATAAACGACATACATATATTAGACATTATATAAATTGTATGAACATATATACATCAAATGAATATTGGAACATTGGCTAGACTACCTTTTATACTACTATAGTTATTTATAAACCACAATTTTGGCAACATAGTTTATAAAACATCAATCCACACTCATTTATTATTCTTTGGTTTTCTTCCCTTAAGAACATCCTTAGGGAGACCTTGTTCTTCCTTTTTCTTTTGTGTAGGAGTGTGTTTTAAGAAGGGGTAATCAGTCAATAACTCATCACCAATGGTAAGGTCCATAACAGCCTCAACCATTATCAATCTATCAACCTCTCTTTCAATATCTCCATATTTATCATTTATAACCTCAACAAATTGACAATTTGGTCTAACATTAGGGTCCCTTCCCTTACTACTATTTATAAATCTTGCAATATTTTTGTGTGTGTATGCACGTCCATCTATATACATAAGATGGCCTCTATTCATTTCTTTTCCACTTTCCAATTGGAGACGATGTGTATACGTATTTGAATTTAGACCATATGCTGACATGTTAGGCTTATATTACGCTAGCCTTCTCCATTTCACCCTTTGTAATATGATGGACCATAATATGGCATTAATCTCCTAGTGGTTTGTTTTGAATTATTTCTATGTTTAGATCCCACATGTAAATTTTGGATAATAAAGAGGCCTAGATTAGCTCCATGAATATTGGAGGGTCGTATCATGTAGTTGTATCCTCAAAATTGAAACACCTCGTACACTCTAGGTAGTTGTTGATCACTAGGCCAAGCGTAATACAGTCGATGATAAAATGTCTCTTTGTAAATTGATCTCAAACTTAGGGGAAATTCATCATCTCCATCACATTCATTCTCATAGGGTATGTAGTCCACCTTTCCCTTGTCTTTAAGCAAATTATGCATCTTCACACCGATTCTTGTTCTGTTACTTGTTTTTGTCAATTCCTCATCTTCCGAGCTGGTATATTGACACATATTTTTGTTAGATGTATCATCGATAAATGATCATTACTCTAAATTTTGGAAGTCGGTGATCTAAGGAAACTTTAGAAACCAAAGAAATTTATCTTACAGAGTATCCATTAAGAAAAATTAATTATTTAAATATTATAAAACAATGTTTAAACGAAGTATACATGTTATTTATATCAAATTGGAAAATTCCTTACCACAATTCCTATTGGATTTTAATCGATTGTAGGAGACATACTACCAAATGGAATCACATCATATATGTAATTTCTTTGTACAATCACTTGTTTGAATTGTTTCTTTCTACAACATACAGAACATCCACAAATAACAATTTTCTCAAAGTATTCATCCCATGTACTATAGTCTTGACCTACCTCTTCTTTAGTGCAATCATTTGTTGTGTCTGTAGTATCCATTATCATATCCTCTTCCACCCATGCGTCTATGTGATTTGCCGGTTTTGGGTCCAGATCCGCATTACATATCTTGTTCTTTTGCTAGTTGAACACTTAGGCTCTACATTTGCTCCAATCTCCATCTAAAATTATCAACAGAATGCATCGATTTATGTCAAGATTGGATAATGCATTATAAATTTCAATTATACTATGAAAAAAGATGGACGTATCACAAAATGCCATCAAATCATTTTTTCCTAAGTTAAGTCAAAATTTGAGTACCCGATGTCCCACTTCATCCATTGTGTCCTCATTTGATATGACACAATCTATTGCCATGGCCTCGTCTCACCCCTATAATACACAACATAGTAAATAATGTTTAGTACACCAATTATATCATTTCAATGAATATGCTATCCAACACAAAGCCTCACTTTAGTCATTTATTTGACATATTGATATCATGTTTTGGCTATCCTAATTTTCAAACTTTTCCCTTAATCATAGAATCACATTTAATTACCATTCCTGTGCATTTTCAACCAATAATTTTGACCTCAGAGGCCTCATGGAAAAAAAAAAGACTTTATCTCCTCTACATTGTAGCATTTGTGAATTCATAAACACCTTCCTCTTTTGGTTGAGGTTTCTTTCTCTTCTTACCTCTATTGTATGTAGATTTCATTGTCTCATCTATTTCCCACCCACTTTCCTCTGACAATTTAGTATTTCTCGTCGTCCACATCTCTCCATAGCCTCCTCTGTGAATAAAATGCATACAAAAGCTTTCATTGCATTACCGTCGAAAGGAAAAAGCAACTTGCGGGACCACGGTAAAAACCACTCTACCGCCTTGAGTTGATGAAGGGCTGTGAGGAGCCGGCCCGGTGGTCATCGCTTGCCTTGATGGTAGAAGCTTTGCGGGGCTAGCGGGAATCACCGCCACCGAGGAACAAAGAAGACTGGTAATGGCGCCACAAAAGCTTTCACCCTTTTCACCGCCGAGAAGGATGAAGCACCTTGTGGGACCATGGTAAAAACCGCTCTACCACACCGAGTTGATGAAGGAGCCATGGGATAGCGGTGGTCACAAAAGCAAGATAGGAGTTGGAATTATTGTAATGCCCCTCCGCGCTGTGTGTCCTTTTTGATGATTGTTGTGTGTGGGCCTTGTTTATTTGCTTCGTTTAGATAGAAAACATCAAAATTAACAAGTCATGGAGATAATTTAGTAGAAGTCTTTTATGATAGATGAACAATTAAATGAATAATGTAAAAGTAATTGTTTAATTTTAATAAATTAAACTTTATTATTTAGAAGAAATATTGAAATAAATGCTTTTACGACTAATGTTATAATAAAATGAAAATTTAATGTGAAGTGGACGTAAGAAAAATAGAATATTAAAAGGTGATTTTTAAATGACAAGTATTTGACAATTAAACGTTAAAATATATATTAAAATGATAAAATATTAAATTGGAAAGTTGCAATTAATAAACAGCAACAAATAGAAAGACATTAATGTGTCAATAACTAAGTCAGTTTTATTCTAAAATTGAGGCATGGCAGTCACCCAATGCAGGCAACTGCAAAATTAAATTTACTGACTAAAAATAAAATTCAAGCAGGGAATCTTCTTCTTCAATTTCAGATTTTTGAAAAATAAAGGCCTTTTTAGGGGCTTTTCTAGAGGGGAACGAGAAGTTTTTGTTTTGGGGGAAATTCCTTTATCTGGGATGCTTGTCGTGAAAAGTTGGGGGGGAGTTTTCTGAAAACTGGTTCAAAAAGCCTGAAAATATTGGGATTGGCGATTTGTACATAGGTTGTAGGGATTAAGAGCGCTTTAGAGGCTTTGGAATTTGAGTGGTTGGAAAATAAATTGTTGAGGCTATTGACAGAGATTGTTTGGAAAACCCAGCTCCGACATTAACTCAATGTAATCTACCGAAATATTCCAAGTTTCATTGCTTCTTACCTTTGTTAAAACCCTTTTTTTTTTAAAAAACAAAAATGGTAAATTAGTGGAATGTCTGAATACTGTGGCTTTGGTTTACTTTTATGAATTGTATGTGTCTTATTTTATCATTTCCCATGCCTTACCTCTCAACCGTTTTCTCCTGAAATGTCTGCAAAGTATGTACCTCTTTTATTTGCCATGCCTGTAAGTTTTATTTGATATAGATTCACCTCCTGTCGATGCAACTCCATAAGTTAGATTATACCAGTTCGAGATTATATTCCATTCAATGTCTTTCTTTTAAAGATTGTTCCATGCTTATCCTTTATAGGTAGCCCCATGGGTACTCGCTGCCACTATACTCATTCACCTACTATGTTTAGGTTGCTGCCTTGTCCTCCGTTCCCTGTTCTTCCTTCCTTATCAGCACCTGAGAGAGTGTAATTTCCTTTAGTTATGAACAAAGTATACATTTATATAGCCTGCTTGACTATGCTTGTCACGCCTGCTCCTTGCTTAGGTCACACCCACCATCATTCTCAAAAAGCTTTGATGATGCATATCATGTTTGTTAAGACCTTGGCTTTATCGTTTTCTTTCCCTTTATCATTCTAGATGGGGATTCATCTAATAAATAAATTTACTTGATAATCTTGTTAAGTGATCTCAGTGGACTATGTCAGTGTAGGCTATATTTTAATGCACCTATCTATTCATTAGCCAAAACAGTTGGAACGAATTCATTGTATGGCTATCGGTTCCATGATCTTCTATGCTGGCTTATGTGACTATAGGCGTATGTTTGGATAAACCTTGTAAGCAGAAGTTTTCTTGAATCACCAGTGTAGCTCTCTATGCCTTTCAGACTCTTCCTTTGTAGCAGATCGACTATGGAAATAAATCAATGGACTACATGTTGATCAGCTTCGAATCCTTGAATCTAGGGGAAATTTCCTTAACATTAGTTAACATTGAGAGGAGTTCTTGAGAAGTTGAAGTTCACTTCTTGTATCTTCCACGCCATGAAGCACTGATAATTTAATCCTTATCTTTGATTTATTTTTTTTCTGCTGCCCTTCTATCTGTGTTTTTGGTTTAATATAACCTTTTACGCATCTTGCAACCAAAGGCTTTTGATTCCTTAAGTTTGGATGAAGAAGTACGATGCCTTCAGGAAACAACGAATTCACTGTTAAATCTATGGCAATTGCTGCCTTCAATCTGAGTCAACCCTGTACCCTGTTGACTGCAGAATTCTACCTCTTGTAATTCGTCGCCCCTACTGTAAACTCCAGTAAATATATATACTCTAATCCTTTAAAACACTCCTTGCGAATCTAAAAATGGTTGTAAACAACGCATAGTGTTGCCTGAATATTTTAAAATTATGATGTTCTTTTAATATAAGCGAGTGTGGGGTTGGGGCCCAGCTCAGTTGGCTAAATCTTTCCTGTTGTAGGAGGTTGATCACGAGGTCTAGTCTCCCCCATCCCCATGGTACCGGAGGGCGTGTCGCGCCAGTGCCACCGGTCACATTAAAAAGTTTACCAGGTGCACTGCAGTTTATAGGGGGTCGTGCTACCCGATTCCTGCAATCTAAAATAAAATAAAATAAGCGAGTGTACCATGCGTGCCTTGTTGATAGTATTATTAGGTCTATATGTAGTGCGCAGTGCGCTTAATATGTAGTTTACACATTATATGTTTGAAATTTGAAATAGTCATTCGCACATGTAAGGAGGTTAGTCTTAGTCTTACAATGCTTCACTGTAAAGTGCAATCTTTATAATAAAGTAAACTATATTAAACTCCTTAAGTCTAAGGAAAGAAAGGGAATTCTACGTGGTAGTATTTAATTTAAGCTATCCCTTAAATAAAGTAAAGGGAGAATATTCTCCTTTATTTTTTTAAGGAATATTTTAAACCAAATTTAGTATGAATAGGTCCCCTTAGATTATCTCCTGTAAATAAATGTCTAGGGAAAAGTAAATAATATCCTAAGTAGGTAGGAATAGTATAAATAATTGTATATGATTCCTTTTAAGCTTATAATTCTTTTAAATTACTTTTAGGATAAATTATTTTTAGGGTAAATTAAATATGTAAAATTTGCTTTTGGTTATTATAGAAAAACAATTGTCTAGAATTGAATAACTTGTGATATAAAGAATGGAGGTTTGGTTGATTAAATTGTTTATTGAGTCCAATAAATATATGTACTTTGTCTATGCTTTTATGCAGTTGGGTATTATGAACATCTTGTGAGTAAATATTTAAGTAAAATATAAATATAAAGAAATATATAAGTTCATATATGTGATGTATTTATGCTTGTGGTCTTGTTACCTTATATGATTGTAAATTAATTAATAACTAGAAGAACATTAAGTATTAAGAAAGATGTAATGAATCTAGATTTAATAAGGATCTGTATTTCACGAAAAGTGGAATGTTGGCGTCTTTGGTCTATTATGTACTCATTGAGTGCTTTGTTTAAGTTTTGAAGGATCATGAATGAAGAATAGTTTGGGATTGTTTTGGGTATTGTAAAATCTTCATGTAAGTGAGCATTAGGGTATCTTCTAGAGGCTAAGGTGAAATGTTCCCTTGACTAGAAAATTTGAATCACTTTGATATTTGGAAGCTATATTGTTTTAAGATGGTCATTAGTCTTGCACAGTGCGATTATCATTGTGTTTGGTACTTTGGTATCTATGAGCGGGAAGGAATTATGCCTCACCATGTGACTTTGATTTGAGTTTTGTGATTGTCCAAGTTGCGTTGTGCTTGATTTATTTGGTTTCCTAGTTGTCAGTAGGGGAGTGGCTCTCAGTGGGGGTCCAACACATAAAGGGGCGCCAGGGTAACTCACTAAGAGTATAATCAAGTGATAATCTAACTAATTAATTAGCGTGTATTGGGTAGATAAAACACTAATCAAGATAAGATAATGTCTTGCTCATGGCTCAAGTGCTCGTATAAACTTGAGATGAGTCGAGAAGGCCTGGAATGGCAAGACCAACTACCTAGTTCGTTTGGAAGGTAAGTTGGTCCCACATAGTTTGTATGGGGGTTTGGCGGTTGGTAGAGGCAGCCAAGGTAACCCAGGATGGGGGTCCGGTAGCCTAGGAAGGTTACACCAAGGTAACCCATAGAAATTATGCGATGACACTCCCTCCTATGACAACTTTGTACTCCATTGATTCTTTACATCCCCTTAGTTGATTTTGTGCCTCTGGAAGTGTTTTGTTTGTTATTGTTGTTGTTATGTGATTGTTCAACATTTTCATGTCAACCATATGTTGTCTTGTACCTTTGTCCTTCTATGGTGTAATATCGTTGATGTTGTTCTATTTGTTCCTGTATGTCATGCTAGCCTTGTGCATGTTTGTCAGTGATGGTGGGAACCTTTGCTATCTCCTAGCACGGGAGGTGGGCCTTTGGGTTCCACGTGGTTGGGTGGAACATGTTTTGATCTCCATTGGGTTCCCTTCTCTTGTGTGCATCGTGACGACTTATCTGGGTCAAACCACAATAGTGGTTTACAAATTTTATGAGGAAGGAAATTTTTTCCTATCCCCAAACTTAATGGGTTCAATCGAACTCAATGGTTCGATCGAACCACATTATATGTTTGACCGAACCCCCAAACCCTAAAAAAAAATAAAAAAAATTGAAGGGGTTCGGTTGAACATGGGTTCGACCGAACCCCCTCAAATAAAACATAAAAAAAAACATTGTCATTTTCGACTGTCATTTTCGCTTTTTACCAGTTGCTTTCCCTGTGCTTGTGTGTGCGGTGAACAGAGAACGTGATCTGCAAACGACTTCATCTCTCCAGCGAACACAAACTCAACTTTGTCTCTCTAAAGTTCATCAACCCAACTTGCATATCGAGCACCAGGTTTGTCAAATTCGAATTTCGTGGAGTTTAAAATGCATTTGTTTGTAAAATTTTGAAACCCTAAATGCGAAATTTTTCAAATTTGTTGAATTGAAATTGCATTTGTTTGAAATTTTCTAAAGCCTTTTCAACATACACTATTTCTACGATACATTTCTACTCTGTCAAAAAATTAACATGCCCTGTTTATGCTTCCACATTTTGCACATTTATACCAAGGCACCTCTAATAATTTATTTGAGGGCATTATATCAAGCGATTACGTTAACAAATTTATTTGAGGCACATTATATCAAGCGAGTTCATGAAGGTAATTTTGATGGGTATATTAGAAATAATGATGTTTCATTGTATACACCCTATATCAAACAATTCGTTAACAAATTTATTTGAGGCATTATATCAAATAGTTCATGGTAATTTTTGATGGAGTATGATAGAAATAGTGTTTCCATTGTATACACCCTATATCAAACAGTTCATTAACAAATTTATTTGAGGTATTATATCAAAAACACTATTTGGAAATTTATTTGAGGCATTATATCAAAAACACTTTATTTCTATCATGCTTAGTAAACACTATTCGGAAATTTTATTTGAGGCATTATATCAAACAGTTCATTAAAACAAATTTATTTGAGAAATTATATCAAGCATTTCATGATATAAAGTTTAGGGTGCATACAATGGAAACTTGGATAAAATTCTTCATATTTTGCCTTTGAGTCTTATCACATTACTCCAAAAATGGTTGGTGAACTAAATGTATGAATCAAAGAATAGAATTTAGAGAGAGAAGAAGCTAGATTGTTTAGATAAGAAATGTATAATAAAATAGTTCTATTAGGATTAGAAGGAATGAAGGTATTATTAAATTTTCTAGTATTAGGAAAATATAAAAATATAATGCTACTATATATATATATATATTTAAAACCCATTCTTCATATATCCATGTGGAAACTATTAAAAATTAAATTACATAAAATTAATTTTAAATTTGTACAAAGAAACAAATGACTTTGACTAAGAGCGAATATTTAAAATATAGCTATCCTCTTTGCAAAATCCAATTTGATTTGAGATATTTATGGACAAAAATTATGGATGAGCATGAGGTAAGTAAGAAAGAATAACCTTAATTTATATCTTCCCTCATTAAATAATTTCACATTTAAAGAGTTTCTTAAGGCATATCCAATTATGGAAAACTATTATATACTTGTTATAACTATATTAAAGTATATCATGAATAAATTGAAAGGATAAAGAGTAAATCACTAAAAACACATACATAAATCATAGAAGTAAATTGATTAATATAAGGAGATTCAAGTGGTTGGATAATTTTTCCAAGGAGTGGAAGAGGTTAAGAAGGAACCATCAAATAAATATAATATTTTAAATACTTTAAAAGAAAAATACATTTCTCCCTGCTCTAAATTGAAATGGTATTCCTTCTAAGATGATAATAATTGAAAAAGAAGAAAATAATCATTATGAAGATCAAGTACCATTGATAAGTTTTAAGAGATCAAATAAAATATTCAACAAAAAAAGAAAAAAAGAGAAAATAGTTAATGCTAAAGAAGCAACTACAACCAAGCTACTATGTTATAAATTCTCCTCTTATGTAGTCTTCATTTCCCTATAAATTGCACCTCCGTGTACAAATTAGCTATTGATCACCATATTAGTGAAACAAATTTAACATTTTGAAATGGTTAAACATTATTATTATTTTTATTTGTATAAGTATAATTATTATGGGTTCATTTCTCCTCTCCTACTCTTCCTAATAAGGTTCTATTTTACAAGCCTCATATTAATGTTAGGGTTCTAACTTCTAAAAATTGAATAGTGTCAACTTAATCTCATTAGAAAATGCTCCCCTAGTATTAATGGGGCCAACTTTTTATCTATCAAACTCGGCTATGTTTACATTGAATAAGAATTTGATACCTTTATCCTGATACTTGAACTAAGATATCTTGGCTCTAATTTTAGTCATTTTATCTAAAAATTATTGGTGACATATCCATTCATGTTTAGTTTTAATCATTTATTATTGCAATTAATTATTACAAGGAGATTCTTGAAGATTGTATTCCATCCCCACCATTTTTATTCTAAATATTTGACATTTTCTTTCAACTTAAAGTCTAAATTTTATCCTTAATGCTATACATATTTTTCTAGGATAACACATTCATTAT
The DNA here is from genome assembly GCA_007258455.2 of Sequoia sempervirens. Taxonomy (NCBI): domain Eukaryota; kingdom Viridiplantae; phylum Streptophyta; class Pinopsida; order Cupressales; family Cupressaceae; genus Sequoia; species Sequoia sempervirens. The sequence continues at coordinate 9,806 of VDFB02216166.1, forward strand.
ATTTCACTAAATGTGTTCAAGCATAGAAGAAAAACCTTCAATATATCTTTAAGATAACTTTGATACCATCAAGATAATCCCACCTTTCATTGCATTAATATCAAGGTTAACTAACCCTTCCTCTTTACATGCTTTTCAATTAGAGTATCCTCTAGTAAAAATAGCAACATTAATAGTGTGGTTATCAAAGAGTGTCTAGGGATGCACACATCACTATTATTAATAAATTATAAGATTGTAAGAAATGTTTATGGAAGAAATAACTATCTAATAGAGAATATAATGTATTAGTACATATCTAACTATTACATATTTTAAATAAATCCCCTTTAAAATCTATCTTATTGTCATTTAATGAGTCAACTAGGTTCAAAATTATTTTCATCTTATTCCCCCAAAATTCATCACCTTTACAACAAAACTTGATTTCATCTAATTTATCTTATTTATTCTCAAATCACATTAAAATCACCACCTTAAACTCTAAGAAATATTTGGTAACTTATTTATTTTATCTTCATTTAGAAAGGGGTGTGAAGGGGATTTAGAACCTTTTAAAGTTTCTTTCAAAATAACTAGGAAGATTTTATTCATTGCCTTTCTTGTTGCTTTTAGGATTAATGTTATGAATTTTGTGCCTTCATTCTTAAAAATTCTTATATCAACTCATTTAGCATTTCCATGATCTTTTTATATGGGAAAGGTCAACATACAATGAGGTAGAAACTTTCCATTTTTCTTTATTCCTTAATTAGTTCTTTCTAGGGAAACTTTTAGTCTTTTTGAACACCTTACAAAAATATGATAAGTGTGTGATTATTTTTCTTTCCACTCTATAAATTTTTGATGTGCTTGGATATATAATTGAGATGATTCACTCATAATGTACAATGATAAAAATTTAGTATATATGAAAGAAATATTTTCAAGACATCAAACTACCATTCTACATAACTCTCACATGGAAATAAGAATATTATTTTATTTTAACTAAAGAAATTGTGTGTACTCTATCTTGAAGGTACTGGTGAATTTTTGAATTGTATATGCTTATAATTTAAAATAAGGCATCCTTTGTAACATGGAATAGATAGGTTAATTTTATTGAAATGAGTATGTTTTATGTTAAAGAAGGGTACATGTACATTGAGAAATTGACTAAGATGTAGCTTTGTATGAGAATTAAGGCGCTCGAATAATTTATATACCTTCTTTCAATAATTAACATTAGAAATTAATACTTAGCTCATATTGTATACCACCTCCAATGGTCTTGGAGATGGATGCATTTAGGAGAAAAGGATTTCAAAAGGCTCATGGTACTTGTATGGACCCCAAAAGGCATGATATATAACACATAGACTCTATTTGTGAAATTTGGTCTTTTGTTGTTGGCTTCTAGAGTATGAATGCTATCTATAAAGAGTGGAAATTCTTAGTTGAGACTCTCAATCTTCCATTGTTGGTTTCTAGTGTGATTATACAATATGCTGTAAAGCTATTAATTTCTAATGTTAATTATTCAAAGAAGGTTTTGTTTCATAAGAAGAGACCTATGTTCACATATTCCAAGGCATGTTATTATCCACAATTCATGACACTTCTTCACATCTCTACCAAGTTCTAAACAGATACAGATCTTCCATTTCCATGGAGGAGATTGATGATTTAAAAAGAAAATATCATGCTATTTATTTCTTGAGAAGTCATGTTTGCATTCATGATTTTCAACTTCCATCTTCATCCAAAAAGAAATTTTGTTATCATTATGTGCCTGATATTAAAATGAATCAAAACCTTCATTTGAGCATGATCGCCCACACAAAGGTAAAAGAGTGGAAACAAAAGAAAGCTTGGTTAATGGCTTTCAGCATGTTGGTGGAAAATCTGCATCTTTTTGAAAGTGGCTTCCTAGCTTATCAGTCTTCTGTTTAGTAAGGTTTTGTAATCTCCATTGTGTTATGTATTTGGGTCACGGGTATATCTAGTATGATGTCTTCTTTTGGGTATTTTGGGTGCATAAGAGAATGTGAATATGTACTGATGTATTCAACCAATGTGCTTTTGTAACATTGTAATTAGACAATTGGTCATTTGTACTAGGACCTCACTGGTCTTTTTGATATTTTGTAAAATTTGTTACTTGGATTGCAACTGGGGGTTTTCTTGTTGGTTCTTTCCCGCCATTATGTCCGCCTGAACCAGCTATATGTAAAATATTATATATAAATAAAATTATAAGTGGTCTCCCACTTTTTTCTTTAAAAGAAGTTCTTGTAAATGTCCACATCTTTCCTTGACAGGTTGCTTTATTTCTTAAAAGATTTCTTATGATTTTCATAATGTTGGTCAATACTTTACTGTAAATATTCTATAGTCATGCTCTTAAATGTCATAAGAATATGTCATAAGAGGGTTTCATCTTATAAAGCTATAATGATTTTATATGCTCTTAGAACATCTTAGACACCTCCTTTGAAGCATTCAACAAATGACAAATAACTACCAACACAAAGTGAGATGCCTCATTTCCTAATATGAGGACAAAATAATAAATCAAAATATTAGGATGCAAGGTTGACCCACCTTTCCCAATACTTGGCTAAGTTTATCATCTATTGAGGAGTGGATCCCAACAAAAATTGTGCTTAGTGCTTACAGTTACTAATCCAAGGAATACATATTCATTTTTTCTTTATTGTATGCCTAATGACTCCTCATCTCAAGTTAAATTGTGGGAATGGATTTTTATGCCCTCCCTATGACTAAATGGATACAAGGAGGTGAATATGATATGGTGGAAAAAACCAAGATACAAGTTGGTTTAGTTCTCATAAACTCTCTAAAAAATAATTGAATTCCTACATCCTAACTAGAAATACCATGAGGGGTTTAGATTCCATTTTAGACAAAAAAAATATTCTTATACTAATCACTAGTTCACTTGGACCAACTAAAGAGATGGTGAAATAAGGGAAACTTAGTTGTATTGATAGATTAAAACTTAGTTATTTCTCTTTCCATTGTCCCCTCTCCACAAAACACCATTATTTAAGTAGATTCTATTAAACCTATCTCACATATCACCTCCCAATTCTTTAAACTTTTCAAACTTCTTATTCCTCATACCTAATAATCTATCCTTCAAGCTCAACACTTCCCACCTCAATCAAATTGATCACCTTGCTTTCCTAATATCCCTTTGGTTGATGTTCCTAGACCTCATCAAAATGGTAAGTGGATACAATTGTGGAATGATGCAATTAAATCTATTGCACTACCTTACTATGATCTTACAATAAGAATATGGCTAGAAAGAGATCTAGAATGGAAAAAAAGAAATGGATCCAAATAGAAAAAAAAAATGTTTTGGCTTTAGCACTTACTAATAACTTTTCTACAATGAGTGGCTGCTTCCGTTGAAATAAAACTTAGAATATTTGAACTTAATTGTGGTAGAGGATCTCAATTAAGAGATAGGATACATTGGATGAAACGATATAAGGGATACAAATTATTTTTTAGTTATCTCGAACATATTTACATTCTCGAGAGTGGATAATATCTATCGTTGATCAATCGAGGTAGTTCCATGACAACTCTAATGATATTAAATCCTTTTTCCTCCAACATTACAAATAATTTTTAATTGATCTAGTTGAAGGAGATCCATGTCAAGATATAGTGAAAAATTATGGGCATAACAATTATATATTTTTTGACATATATAAAATTTATGGTTGGATTAGTGAGATATTTTATATACCAAATTATTCAATATTAGAGTCAAACTTTATTTAGATTTGATTCTTAATAAAATTAGTTTAACAGACAATTTATAGCTTTGTACAATCTATAGTTTAATAGTTTGATGGTATCTAAACTTTATACATATAAAAATATGATAAATGTCTGATTATTTTGCTTTCCAATATATAATTTTTTGATGTTCTTGGCTATATAATTGAGATGATTCACTCATATTGTAATGATAAAATTCATCCTCATATGGAGGATTTTATATTATCTTCCATTAAGTTCATCCTCTTTATGAGATTCTTATGGAATATTGATATTCTAGTGTGAATTCTTAATTTTAGACATATCTTAACTAGATAAATTTAGGTTCAATTAAGGCAATAGAAATTTTTTTTCACTTACATAATCCTATTTTGAAGTTCTTTTATGTTAACAACTATTAGATTAAATATTTTTATCCCTAATTATTTTCAAATAATTTTATACTAATCTTTGTATTCTTATTCTTTCTTTCACCGTTTCATTTAAAATTTGAACCATTTAAGGATGCTATGTTATAGATTATAGTTGTCTTCCAATTCTTTTTAAATTGTTAATGGTATGAAAATATTATTGATGAGTAGATGAATTATTACAACTATTTTAGATTTGTATTCTCTTTATCTAGATATATTATTTACCAAAGTCTCATTGCTCTTTTAGGTGTATTGTATATATATATATAACTAACATGGAAAATGCAAATCATGTTCCACCTGCGCCAGATTCTTTGTTTACAAATACTAGTAATGAGATTAAAAAATTGAGAGATTCATTAGCACGAGGTGCAAACCCGGGGATATATAGTGAACCATGCATGTTAATATTGCATAGTCTAGAAAACTAAAAGATGAACTTGACAAGACTAGTGCATATTCCTCAAATAGAGTGACTACTATTATTTCCTGCATGCGGGAAGAAGTACATGGTGATGTTCCCCTTAAACAAATAAAGGATAGTTTCACCAAATAAATGATAAAAGCCACTTGTTTTCCATTTTATCAAAATGTGTGTAAGGTTAGGGGATACTAGGTCACTAGATGTGTCGATCATGCTATGGCCTCATTGATCTACCCATGATTTCTTGCAGCACATGGTCTATACCCAAACAATGACCATATTCCATTGTATTTTGTTTAGTAGTTGTATGTTGAGGTCCATTTGGGCCTCAAAGTTAACTACCTGGGCATTCCACCATATGTTGGTCAGGGGCATGGCAGGATTGCTGATAGGCCCACCTATCGTCAAGTAGATAGACCATGTCACGCCCCGCCGTGCGAACCCCAAAGGAACTAATAACAACGGAACAATTTTTTTTTAAAAGAATATAATAACAT
>VDFB02216167.1:0-11107 GCA_007258455.2 Sequoia sempervirens
TGTTACCTCCCCCATGTGCTCTGTTCTGGTTAATGGTGTCCCTCAAGGTTTTTTCTCTTATGACCATGGTCTCAGGCAAGGTGATCCCCTCTCTCCCTACCTCTTCATAATTGTAGCTGAAGTCCTTAGATGAAACATCCAAAAATTGGTGGAATCTAAAGCCCTAAAAGGTGATAAAGTTGCCTCCTCTCTTTCTCCTGACTCCCACCAATAATTTGTTGATGACACTCTTATGTTTGGGGAAGCCTCGGTGGGGGAAGCTAGTCTCTAGAAACAGGTTCTTAATGACTATGCTCCTGTTTCTAGCTAGTTTATCAACTATGAAAGAAACAAGATACAATTCTTTAATACTGACCAATTTGTTAAGGAAAAAGTGGTGAAAATATTGGGATGTTAGGAAGCTTCCCTAACTGAAACTTACCTTGGGCTACCTTTGATTTCCAGGAAGTTGGAAAATAATTACTGGAATTAGCTGATTGAGAGAGTTCAAAACAAGTTGGCTGGATGGAAGGGGAAGCTTCTTAGCTTGGCTAGGAAGATCCAACTATTGAAAGCTTCCTTACATAATATTACAATCTTCTACTTATCCCTCTTCAAAATTCCTGCCTTTATAGGGGAAAAATAGAACAGATTTAGAGAAGATTCTTGTGGTCTGGAACTGAGGAAAAAACAATGTCTTTGGTTAGTTGGGAAAAAGTGTGCACTCCTAAAAGGGAAAGTGGTTTAGGGATAAGGAGAATCTCCTTGCTAAATAAATCCTTGATTGCTAAAATTGGATGGAATCTCCTTGAAGGCTCTAAAGATTGGGTGAATATTTTCCAAGCAGAGTACTTGAAGAACAGGAATCCAGGCAGTTTTCTTTCTATTTCTGACTTGCCTAGTGGTTTTTCCTTATGGAATCATCTTGTTAAAATAAAAAATGTGCTCAAAATGGGGGTTAGAAAGAGAATTGGAAATGGAGAAAATATTGACTTCTGGAAGGACCCATGGATTGAGACTTCTACCTTGTCTTCAATTGATGAATTGAATCCTCTCAAACAAATCCTAAACAAAATTTGTGGCAAAAAGGTTTCAAACTATGTTAATTGGGAGATGGATGAACCTAACTAGAAGGAGCTCAAAATTATATTAAGGAGGGATAACTTAAGAGGTTAGAGATAGATCAATTGGGATTCGAATCTGCTAAGGCTTCACAATCTAATTGGGGAGGCTAAGTGGTTTGACAAAGAAAGGGAAGATGAATGGTTTTGGAAGGGAAACTCTTTAGGATGTTTCTCAATAAAATAGACCTATGAGGAATTGGTTAAGCCATTGGTGGACATCAGAGATCATCTCTAGGAAAAGGTGTGGTTAAAGAACTTGGTTGCTAAAATTAACTATTTCTAGTGGGCGGCTTCACATGGAAAAATTCTCACAATTGACAACCTGGTAAGAAGGGGTTTCTAGTTGGTTAATAGATGCTCCCTTTGTAAGTAGGATGGGGAGTTAATAATGCACATCTTCTTTCACTGCGAGCTCTCTAGAGAGGTTTGGTCCTTCTTCCTACCGTTGTTATCCACTGACTGGGTGTTTCCCCACTCAATGAAGCTGCTTATTGAAAGCTGGTCAAATTGCCCCTTTTCCCATAATATTATTGTTGTTCTTTGGAACCAAGTTCCCCCCTTTGTTACCTAGGGGATATGGAAGGAAAGGAATAACAAGATTTTTAGGGAGGTGGAGAGAAGCAGTTAGGAGGTTTGCATGGGCATCAAAACTTAGATTAAGGAAAATTTAGAAGTTGGAAGATATAGCTTCTCCAAAGCCTTTCCTAACTACCAAGAGTTGAGGATAAAGCAGATTTGGGGTATTAGTAAGGATCTTACTAACCTCAGCTGGACCAAGATTCTAACTAGATTGGAAATAATGTGGACCCCTCCTCAAAAATATTGGATAAAGTGAAACTTTGATGGGTGCTCCAAAGGTAACCCGGGAATAGTTGGGGCAAGGGGTTTGCTCAGAAACCACAAAGGGGAGTGCATAGTGAGTTTTGGTGCTAATTTGGGTGTTTGTTCCAATAATAAAGTTGAGGCTATGGTTGTTTTAGGAGGCTTCAAGATCCTTAAGGAGTACGGTTTTAAAAATATAATTCTAGAAGGAGACTCTAAGCTTATTGTGGATATTCTAAATGGAGTGGCTACGCCACCATGGGAGCTAAAAAAATATAATTGACAAGTGCTTGTCCTTGAAGAGTTATTTCACCAATTGCAGGGTGCAACATGTTTACAGAGAAGGCAAAAAATCTGCTGATTGTGCTGCCAACGAGGCACTTAGGTGTATGGGGTGAACCCGTTGGATAAAAAATAACATGCCAAAGTCTTTAAGAGATATTATTTTAAATGAAAAATTTGAATATGATTACAATTTACAAAGATGAAAGAGTTGGAGTTGTGTAGAAACATGTCGCGATATTATGTTTTAAAAGCTTACAAATTAATGTTATTGGGAGTCTGATGTTGTATTTGATGAGCTATTTTGGAGGTAAAATTAATCATTTTTTCGCTACAGGTGATCGAGATCCATTGAAATTTAAATTTGAGAAGGGATGTCCTTATATTCATGTTGTGCTATGTCCAGTGCCTCTGATATTTCCTAAGATTTACCAAGGTATGATATTTAATGGGATGTTTATGCTTTAATAAAATAATAGAGATAAATTGGTATGAGGGAATTGTGTCATCAGATTCCCCCCTAAAAAGAAATTTTGGATTCCTCATTTTTTTATGGGGGATTTTTGTCCTGTCGGTAAAGGTGTGTGCAGCATGGGTAGAGGGAGTGGGAGGAGGGAGGGTTGTAGGGAATATTAGCTCACGGTGGCAAAGACTGCGGAGTGTCAAATGGGGAGGCTGAGGAAGTGTCACCGAGCCTCTATTTGCTGGGCTCTTAAGAAAATCTGGAGACTTGTGGAGATTATTCAAAAATGAAGTAATGGTTTACTTTCTTTGAGGAAATGTTGAAGGGATACAATGAGATTGAATTGCCAAATTCGCAATTCCTAGAGGAAGGAAGTGTTTTTCTATCGGATCGTCCAGAGTTAGAGGGTGACAAAAAGTTTCATAGTGGAAGCTGTTAAAGTTACAAAATCAAGGTTTTAAGCGTTGCTAAGAAAAGTGGGGCTAACTACCATTTTTTGGATAGGATTTTGCATGGCCTTGAGGGAGAATTTGAAATGTTTCCAAAATGGGTATGCTAGGTTAGAGCTCCTTCCTCCCTATGCTCTGGTTATTTTATTTTTCATGAGGTATTTCACTTTGGAAGGTAGATACATGTTTGTACATGCATACCATTTCCCTTTGCTAAATCATATTAGGGATGGCGAATGAATTAATTTACCCTTCATAGTACATCTTCTTTGCTTAACTTAATATAGAAGGGGTGCTGGCCTCTACATCAAGGATTAATGCTAGCTTTGTGCCGCTTTCTTACGCAACCCTCATGGTAACTGTTGATTATTTTTTAGAACCAAACTTAATCTCAGTCCTAACCTATGGGCTTGCCATGACCTAATTATCAGCTAGGGTGAGGATTGGCCAACACTTAAGTAGGGTAACTACTACTCTACTTCTTCTCTTTGGGCTCTGTGAAACCCAGGGAGGGTAATCCCTTATATACTCATAATGTTTCACACTTGGTTAAGAGTATTTCTTCACACAGATGCATAGTTTCTTGAAAATTACTCTATCAAAAGCTAGACAAACCTCAGATAGAAGTATTATTTATTCTCAAGAAATGTTCCTTCATACTTAGGGTTGGGATATGGTAGTTTAAAGTATGTTAAATCATTCTTCATCTTAAATCCTAGGCACAATTCATTACCGGCTCAACTAATCATAAGATAAACTAACTAGATAATTTTTGCCTCATCTAAGGCAGAAAAAGAATTATACCTAGTGACGAACCAGTAATACAATCCTAAATGAAATACATAATTTAATGGACTATTAGAATGTTACTTTGTAACATCTAACTCACTATGTTTCCAAAATACCACTTCCTTAATAAATCCTATATGCTTTCCTCAAAAACCAATGAATTTATTTTAGCATTTAATCAATTCTTTAAATTGAAGCACAAAAAAAAATCATTCACTCTGTGCAAGCGACAGAGGAAAAATGAAGTTGTTATTTACAATATTCATTCACAACTTGAGAGAAAACAAAAAGGAGAGTAAAATTCTTAAAAGCTAATATTCATCTTCATTTCTGATATTTCCTTGTAAAACATATTCAAGATTTATACACAGTATAATTTTCATCTTAGACTTGCTTCCAATATATCTACCCAAATACCTATTAACATTCTATTTTTCTACTTGAGCTAAGTATCTATTGTGACCCTATTCCGAACTCAAATATCTGAACTCTCTCTTTTCAGCCATGAAATCCCCTTTATATAATAGGGGTGCAACAAGTACCCAGTTGAATTACAATTTCAATTTCAATTTCGAGTTCATTTCAAAAACCTAATTTCAACTAACATCTTGAAGGACTCCCCAGGCGGTTTCATACGTAATCATTTCAGAACGAGGAAAGAAAAAAAATGTGAAAAATGTTAGCCGTCACAGTCACAACACTTGTCATTGGGAACAAAAAGGATTTGGTTCATTTTATCAAAAAATTATCATCAGCAAAGGAAAGGAAAAGACAAACCATGGACGTGTATAAATCGATACCTCATATGCAACGACCATGGTGTCATCAAAACCTACCATAGAAGATGACCCTTATTCAAAGTCGTTGGCATCCGAAAATGCCCAACCACTTCTAGTCCTTGTTGCAATTGGGGGCACTATAAGCACGTCATCATCAAAGCTATCGTATGGCACCAAGGAATGGAGATACTGGCCATACTCTGAGTCCATCTCAGCTTCAACATCCGAAGGAGTGTCTAAAAGCATAATAAGAGAATTTCACTTCTCCTAATAAGTCTGGTAGTTCTTTCCCTTCTTCTTGGCCTTCTTCACTGGCAATTCCAGTTCCTTTCCTTTGGGCTCAACCGCTTCCCATGGGAGGGTCCTATTTCTTAAATGGTAAGTAATTTACACAATTTTCTTCTTTTTATGGCCCCTGGCCCTCCTTTTCCCCTTTGCAATCTCAAGGGAAACCATGGTTTCTTGCTCAATTTCCTTCTCATGGAATTTGGACATGCTCAACTGACTAGACCTCCTAGCTGGTGGGGTTGCTTTACCAATTTTTTCCATCACTTCAGAGTTTACAGAATGATAATTAAGTCTATTGATTCAAAACCCACAAAAAGAGTACCCCAATCCCAGTGATAACACTTAATTCTAGCAACAAAAGTCCTAAGTAGAACAAAGAACTAAAATTCATGCAAACCTGACCAAGACAAGAAAAATCTACTACCAACAACCCCTCACAAGCTACAAACTTAAAATACAATGAGAATAATCACTAATCAACCTGCATTAAATAGATATCTTGAGCATGCAAAATTAATGATGCAAAACTCCTTAAACGAGCAAACTAGTAGCATATCAATTTTTCTTTGAATCTGGACCGTTCATTTCTGAGCAATTAATATTTCATCTAAGGTGGCCATGAGCATGAGTTTTTGACTATTATCAACTTGATTCTTGAAAAGAGCAATGCTATCTCAAATATTGACACAATATTCCTTAACCCTGACTTAATCATACATGTCTTGACAATTTGGCATGTATCGCCAACTCAATCTGTTCTCTTCATTTATATTGGTGAAGTACATAAGGTTAGTTTGGAGAGAAACTTTCCTTGCGCTCCATCTCCCTTCATCGTTGATTCTTCCCTAATCATGAGGTGCTTATTAGCGATGAACTTGCTCAAGTAAAGAATTCATGCCCATTGGATCATCTTGCTTTGAACATTTCATTGATGGTCATCTAGTTCTTTCACTGATCTTTTTCTTTCTTTTCACGAGACCCCCCTGACACTGCCATATTGCTCCTTTCATCGTGCTATTGCCAATTCTCATCTTCTCCCAAGGATCATATCAATGATGGGAAATGCCATGAATCATTAGATCTTAGACACATGTACCTACATAGAAAAAATGACGCCAAAGATATGGCCCACAAGATTATATCAAAATTAGAAAAATGGAAAAACCACTTTAGAAAGCATTGATTGCTTGTCGCTGATCTTTTTCTTAGGTTCAGAAACAGATCCATGATGAGCGATAAGGCCTCCATTCATCACGAATGCTCCTCATATATTGTGCAAGAAATCAGTGATGAATGGTTTACATTATTTATAGGGTTCATCACACATCACCAATGTGAAACAACCTTTTACAATACCTATGTGATCATATGGTGTGACATCATATCGCTCATCGCTATTTCAAATGTTCTTTTTAATGTCCATCAGCGATGAGTGATAAGAACTACAACCTCACTCATCGCTATTACAAAGTTGAAGGATCAGATGTCATTAGCGATGAGCGATATCAAAAGAAAAGACAGTTTATCACTCCTCGCGGTTACATAATGTACAATTATGAGTAAATTACTGACGAGCGATATAGGTACAAGGGTCATAGGGACTTAAGTGAAAACTTTATGCACGTGCATACAAGTTGTTTCTAAAAAGGGGGAACTTCCCTAAAGCAACATGAGAATGATAGGCTCACAACTTTGGAATCATGCAGATCAAAGGACATAATGATTAACTGATTATTTCTCTAGCCTATAAAAAGGATGATTCAGACCTGCCCAAGAGAGAAACCAGTCATAGAATAACAATCACATGATGATGCAAATAGGATAATTTCTTCCCTCTCCCCAACCGACAATAGATACTTTACAGTCAACATAAAAAATAGAACACCAAGCAACAAAAATAAAACCCTAAACCTCATGTAAGAACCCTATAGCGAATGTGACAAATATTTTTTAGGTTAAAACTCCTAGGGTTTTCACATGAGCATACCAAAAATTACAAAAAAATTGAAAGTGCCATCAGTGGCTCTTTCTGGGGACGTCTATTCCTTAGTGAACAAAGCGAGAATTTAGATCATCTAGGAGAAGCAGACAAAGTGCCTACTCCATTGGGAAATAGAGTTAAAAAAGCTATCTCTACCCCCAAATTCTTTGGTTTGACAAGTCAAACCACACTTGATGGCTCAAAAGTCATCAAGAAAAAATGTGGGCCTGCTCTTACCTCTGTCATAAACAAAGTTCTTTTCACAATTCACTAAGCCCAATTTGAAAATATCAATGCAATATGCCTAATCCTCATGTGGCAATAATTCACAAGTTTTTTTATTCACAATAGTATAAAGTTGAAAACAATCTCCCTTGATGTTTTGCTCATTACCATATTGCAACAAAAATTCATCTAGCTACAAGAATTGGCACTCATCCTCTATCACATAGCTGGTGCTATCAAGCTCAATTTGATTAGTAGTTTTCATGTCAAAGGTGAAACAGTCATAGGAATTAATCAAGAGATTATGCACATCATTCAAACTACCTCCAAATGTATGTAAAGATATACACTCATATATAATTGGCACACCATATTTATGTGCCTCAACATGTTGGTGTAGAGAGTCATCAAGAATCTCTACCCTATTCTTATTCTTTCTCACTTTTTAATTTTTTGAACACAATATATTAATATCGTCAAAATCAAAAATTTGTTCAAAAGTGAGTAATTTTGGTTCCAAAAGATAATATGGTTCCTTTTCAAGTCAACCTTTATATCCACATGAAAAAACTCATAACTAGGCTCATTTAAATCAAGAAACAAATACTCATTCAAATCCATATTGGGAATTTCATAATTAATCCCATCAAACACATAGGCTCCATGGTTGTCTATTGTTCTCAACTCTTCAACACCAGTTTCTGCATCTATATCACCCTGTTTACATTCATGCTCATCATATAATACATCATTGAAAACAAATAGCTTCTTGTCATTACCCAAGTTATCACCATGGTGATATGTCTTTTCATATTTGGAAGGAATATCAAATACCCATTTTTCATATCTGCTATAACAAAAATCATTGTCACTATCACTCTCAAAATCAATATGAGTATTACACAATGAATGAGGATTACTCATACGCGCATATTTCTGATATTCAATGGTTAGCAAATTTGAAATTTTTTCACTACTTAATAGACCATGATCCTGGCCGATTCTCTCAACTATTTCTTCCTCTTGTCCCTCAATAGAAAAACATGTTTTATCAAGTTGTGAATCAGGACAAATCAAGACATCACCACAATAAAAAATTAGACACTTTATAAACTGAGTTTCATCATTAATTTGACCATTTATACCATTTTGAAAACAAAGAGGAACACCTTCATTATCAGGAGCACTAGTGATTAACATGGTAACACTCTTAACCTCTTCCTTTTCAAAAACATACTTGTTTGTATTTAAAACTGAAGACCTTTGATCATTTCTATCCACATAACTGTTAGTCATATCAACATGTTTACTTATAAATGTGGATAGTAAACTTTGCACGTATTCAATCCTCATCTTTTCCATATTGTCTAAGCATGTGTAAGCCATTTGCATATTCAAAATTTTAAAATCCTTCAACAATGCACTAGATCCCTCCTCAAAAGCTTCAAAATACAAATGAATGCAATTTGATATACTAGGTTTAAAAATTTCAAGGATTATTGAAAGAGCAACAACAAATTTATGACTAAAAAAAATGCTTGAATCTTCATTTTGTTTCTTGAGTTGTTTTAACTTTGTGACAAGATCAGAAGGATCTTTTGCAAAATCTTATCAGAAGCATCCACTAGTTTATCCCAACAAGGAAAGGACTTCTCAAGAAAACCTAAGTACCAATCCCTAGCCTTATCTTCAAGAGATTTGACAAAAAATCTCATCCACATATCCTAATCTCCAAATGAATGTTTTACCATGAAATTATAGAAATTTTGGATATGTGCATCTCCTTCACATATATTGTTTCCATTAAATCTAGGCATCTTCTTATAGACTCGAGATGGCATAGTTTTAGCCTTATAATCAATCCATGACAAGTCTAATTAGGAATACAATGAATCAAAAGAATTGACAAAAGGTGCAACACTTTGACTAGCAGACCTAGCATGATCATCTCTTATTGGGGCTTGTATATTCATTAGGTGTCTTTTCTTCAACTCTTTTACTCCCCTTTTGAATACAAATTTCCATTCTGGCCTTATTTCAGGCTTGTTTACATTATGTTTCATGCTTCTTTTGGTATCAACTATCCAAGGATTATCAAACTTTTGAAGCTTCTTGACAATATGCATCTAGGTTTCTAATGGCATGGTTATTTCTCTTTTATGATCCATGGATGTATGCAAACTTAGTTTCAACTAATGGTGCACAATTACAACCATGATAAATTAAAAAAAACTATAAATAAATAAAAATCTTTGAGATATATTTTAACCATCCATACTTGCTACTTTGTGAATAAAACTTTGAGTGAAATAGCAAATACAATCCATATGATAGTTTTTAGTATGTAGAGAATGATGTATCTTCACACTTCAAGTTTCTACAACTTTGAATAGAACCTTTTCAAGTTACAAACAACAACCCTTCATGTGTAAAAATTGTGGAGCAGAGTTGCCACCTCTTCAACAAGAGGAAAACCTTTGAAGCAAGGATATCTTTATTTGAGTTCTTCCAGCAAAGTCACCATAGGGCCACACAAACCACCTTTCATATTTGAAACTTCTTTATTACATGAACCAGATGTTCATTTTTTGTCTTGGCTCTTTATAATGGTCTTTCACATATTTGTATCAATGATATAAAAGTGCCCCCAATGGAGTTTCCATTTCTATTGGTTATTTTTTTAGAACCAAACTTAATCTCAATCCTAACCTATGGGATTGCCACGACCCAGTTATCAACTAGGGTGAGGATTGGCCAACACTTAAGTAGAGTAACTACTACTCTACTTCTTCTCTTCGGGCTCTGTGAAACCCAGGGAGGGCAATCCCTTATATACTCATAATGTTTCACACTTGGTTAAGAGCATTTCTTCACACAGATGCATAGTTTCTTGAAAATTACTCTATCAAAAGCTCGACAAACCTCAAATATAAGCATTATTTATTCTCAAGAAATGCTCCTTCCTTTTGCAGGTTTAAGTTTTGCAGTTTAAAGTATGTTAAATCATTCATCTTTCACACACTTGGTTAAGAGTATTTCTTCACCGCGGATGCCGCAGTTTCTTGTGAAAATCACTCTATCAAAGCTCGACACGGACCTGGCTTTCATTTATTTTGCAAGAAGCTCCTTCATACATAGGTTTAGGATTTTGTAGTTTAAAAGTATGTTAAATCATTCATCTTAAATCCTAGGCCCAATTTTATGCTTGGCTCAACTAATCATAAGATAAACTAACCAAATAATTATTGTCTCATCTAAGGCAGAAAAATAATTATAACTAGTGATGAACCCATAATACAATCCTAAATGAAATACATAAATTAATGGACTATTAGAATGTTACTTTGTAACATCTAACTCACTATGTTTTTAGAATACCACTTAATAAATCCTAAATGCTTTCCTCACAAACCAATGGATTTATTTAAACATTTAATCAATTCTTTCAATTGAAGCACAAAACAAATTCATTCATTCTATGCAAGTGACATAAGACAAATGAAGCTGTTATTAACAATATTCATTCACAACTTGAAAGAAAACACAAAGGAGAGTAAAATTCTTAAAAGCTAATATTCCTCTTCATTTATGATATTTCCTTGTAAAACATATTCAAGATTTTTTAACACAATATAATTTTCATCTTAGAATTGTTTCCAATATATCTACCTAAATACCTATTAACATTCTATTTTTCTACTTGAGCTGAGTATCTACCGTGACCCTATTCTGGGCTAAAAAATTTGAACTCTCTCATTTTCAGCCATGAAATCCCCTTTATATAAGAATGGAGCAACAAGCATTAGACTGAATTACAATTTCAATTTACACAAAAACTTAATTCCAACTAACATCTTGAAGGACTCCCCAGGTAGTTTCATATGTAGTCATTTCAGAATAGGGGAAGCAAAAAACATGTGAAAAAT
>VDFB02216168.1:0-11144 GCA_007258455.2 Sequoia sempervirens
CATGAAGGAGCTCTATGCAAGTTGAAAACACCGTTATAGGGAGAAGCAAAGAGAAGCAATACAACAAAAAAATATTAAAAATGTGGAGCTCAATATTTCCAATGTGAAAAAGGATTCATTTACAAAAGAAAAGTTTACAACCTCATATAGGTCAAAAAACATAAAAAGGAAAACCCTAGGCTTGCACATAAATAATTAATAAAATAATTAATTATTATGCACCTAAAGATAGCTTAAGTGTAAAAGAGATAAAAGGGAACTTAATTAATTAACCAAATATTGTTTAATTAATCAAGTAAATAACCAATTACTCTAACATGTCCTTGTTGCTTCTTGGATAGTCCTATTCTTTCTTTCCACAACTCTATTCTGCCGAGGAGTCCTAGGAGTTGACAAATGTCTCTTTATTCCATGCTCATCACAAAAAATGTTAAACTCATTGGACGTGAACTCTCCACCTCTGTCAGATCTTAAACATTTTATTTTCATATCCATTTCATTATCAACCATAGCTTTAAATTCTTTAAACTTATCTAGAGCTTCTAATTTTTCTTTGAGAAAAGTTACGCAAGTCATTCTAGAGTAATCATCAATCAATAACATGAAATACCTATCACCTTGAAAACTTATTGTTCTTGTAGGTCCACAAAGATTTGTATGCACTAGCTCCAAAGGTCCTACAATATAATATTCTTTGACATTGAACCTTTTTCTTGTTTTCTTCCCAACTTGACATTCCTTACAAATTGCATTTATAGGCTTTGTAATCTTTGGAAAATCTCTCACAACTTGAGTAGAGCTGATTCTAACTAGGCCATCAAAATTGATGTGACACATTCTTCTATGCCATATCCAAATTTCATTGATTTGAGTCATAAAGAACATACCATTAACACCTTTAAGTTGATAAAAAATTCCACCTGTCCTTCTTGAGGCAACCAAAGTTTTGGATCATTTCTTGATCTCACAACCACCATCCTGAAATACAAGATTATATCCTTTGCTACAAAATTTTCCTACACTTATAAGATTATGCCAGAGACCCTTAACATAAAGAACATCATCTATATTATGCTTTCCATCAAAACTGATTGAACCCTTTCAACATATCTTAGCAGATGTATCATCACCAAACTTAATAAGACCACCGTCAAACTTTTCAAGTTTAGTAAACTTACTCTTATCACCTATCATATGATTTGAGCATCCTCTGTCAACAATCCAGTTTTTTCCTCTCTAGCATGAAAATTAGTTACCATAGTTCCATTATGACCTGTTTCTAGAGAAACTTCCTTCATACATCTCTCAAGGTTAGCATAATTAGTTCCAACATTTAGATCCATGAACAAGCATTCATCATTTTTATCATCTGGGTAATCAGATTCATCATCAGGTATACTGGCATCTTCTTTAATATAGTAACTTCTCTTAATTGATTTATCTTTATTCTCCTTAAATCTGTCATTTGAAGCTTTGAATGGACATATTGAAGCATAATAACCTTTCTTTCCACAATTGAAACATTTGAAAGGTAACTTAACTTTGTATTTTCCAATGCCCTTTTTCAATCTTCTCACAAAGTTTGCTTCTAGATCATCAAACTCATCCGGGTCAGATTCCTCATTCTTCTCTGCTTTTCCAACTTTAAAAGCAATCTCTTTTCTTGAATCACTTAGACAAAAATTTCTCAATTCAAAAGTAGTTAAAGTACCAAACAAATGATCTCTAGAATAATGATCTAAATTATGAGCTTCTTCAATAGCAAAAACCTTATGACTATAAGATTTAGGAAGAGTTATTTATACCTTCTTTGCCACCTCATCTTCAAGTTTTCCACCAAGGCCTTTGATGGAATTGACAACTTCATCCACTATATGCAAGTATCTTGTAATATCTTCATCTTCTGTCATCCTTAGGGTTTCAAACGTAGTCTTTAGATTTTGCATCTTTGCTCGCTTGACCTTATCATCTCCTTTATAGATACTTTCCAACCTTTTCCAGATCTCGCTGATAGATTTATAGCTCATAAATTTCACAAGTTCTGAATTAGAAAGACCACTCAAGAGAGCATACCTTACTTTTCCATTGTTCTCATATGTCTTGATTTCATCATCAGTTCTCAAACCATTTGTAGGCATTGCATATCCAGTTTCAACATACTTCCAAACTCCAAACCCTAGAGAAACAAGGAAACCTTCCATCCTGGTCTTTTAGAATGCATAATTAGATCCATAAAACAAAGGATCCTCCTTCTTGTGTGACATCCTACATCTACTTAAAGAGTTTAAGATTTCTTCCAAGGAACCTTGCTTCGATACCAATTGTTGAATGCACAAGGTAATTGAGAGGGGGGTGAATCAGTTATACATTAAAACATCAAAACCCTCATTAAAATTTAGATTTGCATTAGTCCTTAAACCCTTAACAAACCTTAAACCCTTATCATGCATTAGTAGAATATAAACATAAGAAACAATAATGAAAAGACATCAATACACATGAGAACACCAAATTTATGTGGAAACCTAAGAAGGGAAAAACCACGGTGAGGATTATTTCACAATATAAAGTAATTGCAACACCAAATACAATAGGCCCACTACTAGAGGGCTCACTACCCAAAAGAAAGAAGGGCTCACTGCCAAATAGAAAGAAGAATATAGAATATTGTTACAATGAGAAATCCATCTCAAAGCAACAAAAAAGATCCATCACTGCTTTACCAAAACATTCACACTCTCTTTGAAGAATGTATACACCAACTGCTCATTGCTTCGAGTAGTCTTAGGTGTTAAATATCATGCTACACTTTGCACTTTCACACTTCACATCACAATTCACATCAGACATATCTCATCACACTCCTTCATCAAATCAACACACACACACACACATAACATCCTCAACATTGAAAATAATTTACAAGGTCGATTATGCACCTCAACCATGCAAATTCAAATTAGGTTTGCACCAAAACATTCCCACGGTGGAGAGGAATGAAGGCGAACCACATCACAACTTAACTCAGACCTAAATCCACATATACATGCCATGCCATGCTTCTACAAATACTGAAGCATATCCACAATTAGTGTAAACACCCAAGGTTGGACGGACCTATGTTAACATCATTAAACATTTAAGTAAATGCTTCCTCAAATCCAAATATGAATCATAGAAAACACACACCACTTAAACACAATCTAGAATATTCCATCAACACCCTAAAATACTACAAATCCTTGACAACATCATACACCTGAAGAACATATTCATCCTATACACCTAGTTAACCTTCCAGAAATTGTAATACATGAATCCAACCTTGCGGAAAACAAAACTTTGAACAACTCAGATTGAAGATAGATGTGAACAATATAAGCACACTTCCAAATACCTAAGACCAAAAACCACCACGCAAAGAAATGTCGAGAAAAACGCTAAACACCACTCTGCCACACTAAACAATATCTACCACATTGTCTCCTCTTTTATTCAAATTTTCTCAAAGCACTTGGAAACCAAGCACCATAGATACCATCTCGACATCTACAACATCTTCTCAACATCTCAACCACACAAGAGGTTGAACATCCACAAACATATGCTCATCAAATCAATACTAGATGTTGACATCAGTGATACTACTAATGACAACATAATGTAACTAATCAAAGCATCTCCATATGTTGACATCAATGCAACAACATATATTTGTTGACATCAATGACAACTCAAACTTCCAAAAATTAGTATAAGAATCAAGGAAACAAAAAAGAATTCTCAAGGGACTAATTGACACCTTCATTGCTTTGATTCCACATAATTCTATCCCTTCCACCTTTGTTTACTTTATACCTATATCTCTCTCTACAATTATATATAAAATACTTCTAAATAATTCTCTTAAAGGTTAGAAAAATCATCCCTCATATTATTTCAAAGGAACAAGGTGGGTTTGTCTAGACGAGACACAACTAAAGGGATATTGATAACACATGAATTGATTCACTCAATCTAGATCAAAAGCTCTATTCTATGGTGATCAAGCTTGATATGATGAAAGTATATGATAGAGTAAACTGAGAATTTTGGAAGAATTTCTAAGTAAATTTGGGTTTGATAAGGGGTGGTGCAAGTGAGTTTTTTCAATCGTTTCTATGACTATATTCTTGGTTCTCATTAATGGTTCGCCATATGGGTTCTTCAAACTATCTCAAGGTTTGAGGCAAGAAGAGCCCTTATCTCCTTTCCTTTTTATCCTTATGGTGGAGGCTCTCAACATATACATCCATGTATAAAATATAAATAACCATTGGAATGAAATCAAAATACAAAGAATGAATGATCCAATCACTCATAAATTATTTGTTGATGACATAATTATTTTTGATAAGGCCACTTTTTATGTAGCTAAATCTATCAAGAAAGTTCTAATTGATTACTATGTGACATCAAGCCAAAGAAATAAATACAACTAAGTCAAACATTTTCTTTTTAAATCCCCTTTCATCCCCCAAAAAGGATCTCTAAGTTTCTTGGGTTTTCTAAAAATGGACTCTTAAGTAATTACTTGGGGATTCCCCTCTTTTATGATAATTTTAAGGGTGAGTTCTAGAATAAGGTTATCTTCACTATTCAAACAAAAATCTCCTCCTCAAATGGTAGATGGCCTACAATGGCAGGGGGAATCATAAATATTAAATTTTTCCTAACAACCATACCCATATACATGATGCTAGTATTAAAAAGTCCATTTGGTGTTATCATAAAACTGGAAAAGATGCTAGAAGAAACTTTATGTGGAATGATGGTGTAGATAGAAAGGGAAAATATAATATCCTGGGAAAAATATTGTAAAGCTAAGCCTTAAAGAGGTGCAATAATACAAGACATTAAATCTTAAAAAGATGATTTGGAGAAAAAATGGCTTAGATCATGCATAGAAACTAGAAACAAAATGGTGTCCAATATTTTAGGTGAAATTATTGGATACAAGGAACAAGGAGTCAATCTTCATACTCTCAAAATTTTCATTAAGCTTAGAAAAAATATGAAACTTCATCATAGAGAGCATGAAATTAATCAGGTTTCAAAGTTGACATGGCTAGTTCATAATGGAGAGGAAGCCCTCTTTTGGGAGGAATCTTAGAATGGATACCCACCTTTAAGGAAAAAGAAATATCTCCTCAAAGAAAAAATATATTGAAGCAAAAGTGGGGCATAAGGGTAAAATGTACTATACAAAGATTTCAACAAAAGGATCCTTCCCATGATCAAAGTGGTGCAATCTAGATCATTGCAACATTCCTCCAAACTAGATAATGATTCTAGAAGAAATTATAGCATAGAGACACTTCTTTTATTCCTCTCAAGAAGATGAATTAGTTTGAAGGGAATCCAAGTCAAGAAACTACATAGTTAAGGAAGGTTACCTTGCTTCCTCTCAGATGCCATACATTGATCCTTGGCCACACAAGTTGTTTTGGAACAATGAAGGCCAACTAAAAGTTTGAGATTTACATTATTGGATCTTCATAATAGAATTATTATATTTGATTGGTTAAAAATATTTTCATCACCCCCTCTTTCATTATTATAAATTTGATCTTGCAAGTGAGTATCTTGTTATGTACCTAGGGATATGATATTATAATGTATTTAGATGGATGGAGATGTCGACATGTGGTACACATACCTTAAGTTAGTTATATTAAGTCATGCGAATACCTTGTGTAATTAATTATATTAGGAGTTGAGTAGGTGATGTAGGAGCACCCAGATAAATTGATGATCCTGCATGGCCCAAAAATAATTTCCTTTCATTTTTCTTATTTTTTTCTTAGTTTTGGTGTTGGGTTCAATCGACACTCAGATCATTTGCAAATTATTGATGGATAAATTAAGTTATTGTTCATCTCACCAGTAAGAAGACCATTTTACATGTGCATTCAATTTAAATTTCATTTACCCAGCTGTAGCAATGATATGAAATTTAATCATTATCTTTATCAAAAGAGATAATATTTAAAAAAAAATGCACAGCGAGAGAGATATGAGGGGACACCTCTCATAATAATCTAAAAAGAAACCAAATGCAAGAGGTTTACCTGTTAGAACAGGCTGATGGGAGACAGGAATTGACGGGGCGCGACTGTCAACGAAGAGTTTCAGATTTGAGACAAATAAAAAAACATAATGCAGATCGAGAGGATAGGAAGGGACACGGTCTGGGAAGATCAAGCAATTCCAATTAAAAAAATAGAGGTTGTTGGGAAAAGGTGTAGAAGAATTGGGGAAAAAATTAAGGCACGTTGGACCCAAACAACTGAGGCAGCATAGACTTGGGAGACAGGCGCATGCCTATGTCCAATCTGACCCATTGAATTTGCCGAAGCTCACGCCAGGAGGGCACTTGGAACGGTTTACCCTATGGAACAATTCTGCATTCAAGAAGCTTCATTCTGTTACTTGTAAGAAGGAATTCCTATTGCTTGCGTGAACAGAGGGAAGAGTCGTTTTAAAAAAAATAAAAAATCAATGTACGCTGAGATGTGAGTAGAGGCGCGCCTGGCAGGGAAACATAACAACAACGTCGGAATTGGCAAGGAGGTTGGCAGATGCGATGCCAAGAATTGAGGAAAGTAGTGAAGGGAATGATGCCAGTTGAGCTGCGTGGAAGAGGAACAAAAACATCAGCCTATGAGAAGAGAAAGACAAGCAGAATGGAGACATATTTGGATTGCCATTTTTAAATTGAGATTAAAATTTGTATGACCAAATAATTTCATTGGAGATGAGTGAATGCATACAACATTTAATTTAAAATCATATGTCTGAGATAACATATTGGATTGAATTTTAATGTTTCTTCCATGATTTATGTGTAATTTTGATTGATTGATTCAATAATATAACTGAAGTTGTGTGTCTACAGCAAATGGTATGAGAGCTGGTTGTCATGAGTGTGTAGACAAATCACAGAATGTGAGGTAGTCTATACCAGGACTTGTGGGTGAGGGACTTGAGAAGATTGTTGTAAAGTAGAATGCGAGGTTTGAAGAAAACTTCTAAGATGCCATCTCGAAGAAGAATGCCAAGAATAAAGGAGGTATTGGAATGATTTTGTGAGATGATAAGAGACAATATCAGAAATGATATAAGAAATGAGGTGAGAATAGCTACTGAAAACACAAGAGACACCATGAGTGAAGAAGAAAGTGAATTGGAAGAGTAGGGAAGAGCGGATGCTGGACAAGAAAGATTTTTGAGAGCTCTTTCAAGAATTGCGAAGATCAACAAAATGGATGTGCTAAATTTTTCTGGAACATTAAATCCATAAGAGCTAATTGATTGGATAGGAGAGCTAGAAGAGTATTTCGAATTGGAAGAAATTTGAGATCCACAGAGGGTAAAGCTGGCTCAAAGAAAATTAAAAGGGCATGCTATGTTATGGTGGAGAGAATTGCAAAGGGAATAAGTAATGAATGGAGACCCAAGAATAACAATGTGGAATTAAATGGTGACCAGATTGAAGAACACATTTATTCCAGGGTATTACGAAATAGAGTTATTTAAAAGGTTGTAGAATTTGAAGCAAAGAGAGATGAGTGTAAAGGATTACACGAAGGATTTCTACAAGATGACCATTCAATCGTGGAGGCATGAAATTGATAGGGAAAAGACAACTCGGTATGTGAATGGTTTATAGTTTAATATTCAAGATGAAATGAGTATGATGAAGATTAACTCAGTGGAAGAGGCATACCAATATGCATTGAAGGTTGCAGAAAAGCTAATGAGAATGAAAATGAATAATTCTAGAAGTCGTGGAAGGATTGCACTAGAGAAAGTACAAGCGAGCAACAACAGAGACAAACCAATTGAAGAGGAATCAAAGCCCAAATGGAGTAAGGAAGTGGGGTAAAGCACTAAAGAAAAAAAGTTTCCAACAAGAGGATGTGGTAGCAATAGTAGAGAGTTCCTCGATAAATGTTTTTAGTGCGGAGAAGTTAGTCATTGTGCTTATGAGTGTCCGTAAATACAAGAAGGTAACAAGAGGAGCGCAATAAGAAACCACTTGGCACAAGAGGATGAAGAAAGTGATGCATCCCCAAAAGGTGAAGAAATTGAAGAAGGTGAATCTCTCATGATGAGAAGAGTTCTAGTAAATCTGAAGGTGGTTGAGGAGTAACCATCTCAAAGAAGGTTTCTCTTTTAAACTATGTGCAAGGTTGGAGGTAAGTGTTGCAAAGTTATAGTAGATAGTGGTAGTATGGATAACCTAGTTTCAGAGGAGATGGTAGAAAAGCTAGGTTTGAAAAGGTGTAAGCACCCTAGTCCGTATAAAGTTTCCTGGTTATAAAAGGATTATGAGATGACTGTGAGTGAGCAGTGCTTGATTAACTATGCCTATGAGTGCTTGTCATGTGTTGTTGGGAAGGCCATGGAAATTTGACAAGCATGTCATTTATGATGGTAGAAAGAATGTGTACACCATCCGGAAAGATGGACAAAAGTATGTGTTAAATTCTTTGAAAGAGAAGGAGAAGTAGGTAAAGGAATCAAACTCCATTATTTGTTATAGTGTTGGAGAGCAACATATTGGGAAAAGAGGAAAGAATGATCACAATGATTTGAAAACATTCAAAATCTACAGTTTTCAAGAGGAGAAGACAAATTGGGTTTAAATTTGTTGCAACAAAATGGTAAAGGGAAAGAGCATAGCAGACCAAAAATATTTGGTATCTGAGCATTGATTTGGGAATAAATGGATGAAACCCTAAATTTTGAATATTTACCTAATTTTCAAACAACTATGAAATTTTCATATTTTTTTACTAAAGTTGAAGGATAATATAAGGAAGCTACAGTCCAAAAATTAGGTTTTTATCATAAATATTGTGCAAGTTATTGCAATTTTATGATTTTTCATAAATTCACCTTCTAGGCTATAAATCAAGGTATTTTTCTGATTTTTTTACATTTTTTGAAAGGGCATCAAAATAAATTAGGGTTATATTAGTTTTATTTTTTAATTTGATGCCAAATTCATCATGTATTGGTCGTATCAATGTTGGACCAATTGAATTTGATAGAATGGTTATCTATTGAAAGCATTTTTTTCTTAATCAACAGTTTCAATGGAGATTATTACTTTTGATGGAAGTGGAGATACATTAGAATGGTGGTACATGTACAAAATATCTCATGAAAAATTTATAGTATGGAAAATATACTTTCATTGTTGTTTATGAGGTGAAGCTAGATAATGGTATGAACCATTGGATGAGGATATTTCTTCCTTGGATGAACTAGAACAAGCTTTCTTAGATAGATGGGATCCAAAAGAAGAAAAGGAAGAAGAGGATGAAGAACACAACGAAGAAGAGGAAGAAGAGGAGGAAGAAAATAAAAAAAAGGAGGAAGAAAATGAAGAATAAGAGGAGGAAGAAAATAAAGAAAAGGGAGAAGAGGAGGAAGAAAATAAAGAAGAAGATGAAGAAGAGGAAGAAGAAAATGAAGACGAGGAGGAAGAAGAAAAAGAAGATGAAGAAGCAGAAGAAGGAGAAAACTTAAAAGACCGAGGAGATGAAATTGGTACATGCACTTTAGCTCCAACAAAGGAAGTCTCAATCCTTCAATTTCATAGGTACATTCAAAAGGAAAAGGTTATTGTCTCTATAAACCCTAGTAGTAAGTACATATCTTCATCAACATGGAATTAGCCAAGAAGCTACATGTACAAGCAAAGAACATCAAGGACAATTACATATTAGGTATGAATATTCAAAATTTTGAAGATTTAAAGCTCTCTATGGATGAGCATGTTTTGCATTCAAACTTTCATGCTTTGGATATGGATGGGTTGGATATTGTTCTTGGTTATCCTTGGCTAGAATCTTTGGGAACACTAACTATCAATATGCAAAAGAAGTTCATGAAACTTTGGTATAGAAGGAAAAAAAATATATTACATGATATTGCACATAAAGAAGTCCAAAGGAAAGTCAAGGAGGAGAAAATTGAAGAATCTCATGAAGATTGTAACAATGAATTAGAGGAAAAGCAAGAGGATCAAGATGTTGAGAAAAATGAAGAGACAAATAATTCTACTAAGGAATTGCTAAAAAAAGTGGCAAAAAATGGTGAAGAATCAAAAAGGTTCCAATGATGGAAAAGGGTGCAATATATAGGCATCCACTTCATTGTGAGAGGCAAGAATCATAGAGGAAACCATCATGGATACATGTTAGTGATGAGGGCATAGCCTGAGACTTAGAAAATAACCCACAAACAAGAGAAATTTTATTATTTAGAAAATGAAGCTTCTTACATGTAGAGGATCTAAAATCCCCAAGTTCTACAACACATGCAAGTTACAGACAGCTACAGAATAACCCTTTCGCAATATGCGAGCTTGTCCCCAAAAAGTTACTCAAAAATTAGAAACCCGCCCATAAATAGAGCTCCTCAAAAGTTTGGAGCCAAAAAAACATTCAAATTTGAGTTTAGGCGGTTTGGCGCCAAAATTTACAACATGAAGTTCAAATTTCAAAAGAGCATTTTCAATTGTATCTTCTAGAAAGTGCACCAACTTCTCGGGGCCATAACTTTTGATCCGGGACTCCGATTCGCGAACCGTTTGAATCGTTGGAAAGGTCTCAAAGTCAATAACGTGCTCGAAATCCACTACACCAATTTCAGAAAGTTTCAGGAACTCTAAGTGCCTCAAATCTAACTCGGAAGATTTTCAGGTGCAAATCTGGGAAACTAAAACTGCAATATCTTTCAACCTAGGAATAGAAAATAAAAACAATAAATTGGGAATTTCATTATGAAAAAAAGGGTATCCAAAAATGTAAAAACATCTAAAAACTGAGAAACTTGAAATTTAACTATTTTTGGGTGATGCAAGATTGCCCTTACACCACTGGATGCTCCTGCATTAGACACCCAGTGGTAATTTGAGAAGTGACCCCGCCACGTCTCAGATGGTGGAGGAAAAACCCAAATGGTCAACCTTTTCCTTAGGCAACCAGGATGAATCTTCAATAGGCCTTCCTTTCCATTTCACCAGATATTCTTCATACTGCCTGTTCCCGGTACTCCTTCCCACATGACTATCTAGGATTTCTTCAATC
>VDFB02216169.1:0-22082 GCA_007258455.2 Sequoia sempervirens
ATGGTTTAGCTCTTTAGTGTGACTGATAGGAGCTTGCTGAGACCTTGTCCCGACTTGTTTGTCTTGCCGATGGGTGTGTTCGTGCTGAGCATCTCCAAGACTCTTTCCGATGGTCTAAATGGAATGGTATCTACTATCAAGTGCTTTCGGTATGACCTCTTGCCGAAAGCGATAATCTTGCCGATGGTTTTGGGATATCGATATAACTCTTCCAGCTCGATGTGAAGTCTTGCCAACAGTTCTAAGCTATGCTGATTGCTACTGTGGAGTATAATCGCATCGGGGAGACACGGATAGTGTCTCACCGGCATGCCATTTTGTTTAAATGACTTTTGACCGCCTGGAAATCTTACGTGGTTTCTGTTCAACCAATCAAAGGAAGTTGAGGGCGAACCAGTGGTAGTTTGATTGTGGCGACCGTCCTGTGAAGAAGATCAACGGAATGTGAGCGGTATGGATCTGCTCTCTGAATGAGATGACGAATTGGTTCGGTGGACAGTGGTGTTCATCTGTAAAGATCTAAACAGGATAAATCTGATGTTGTTTCTCAAGGAGGTCAACTTGCGGAAAGGTCTAGAACAAGAGGAGAGTAGAAAGGAAGAGACCGCAAGGACAGCTAGGATGTCGGCTGGAAAAAGTGGATCGACATTAATGACCATACTTCAGAACATTCAAAGCAGCTCTTCAAAGAAGTCTCGAGCTCGGACACGGGGGCCAGAAGTTAATGCAATGGTTGCAAAAGATCTGAAGGCCACCCCTGACGGTGATCTTTTCACCGACATGGACAGTGGGATGCACATTGAATGCAGCATTAACTTTATTCCAAAAGATCCAAGGGCTGACATGTTCAAAAACCGACTCATTTTTTGTAAACCCTAGGGCAGGAGGCCGACACTTTTTGTTTTGTTGTATATATGGCTTTTTTGCCTCTTTGTAAAAGAGGAGAAAAAAGAGAGAGTTCTTGGTTAAGAGATTGTTGAAAGAGCATTTCAGACTTTGTAACTCATTTTATGAATACTACAGATTTGTAATACAGAGACTCTTTATTTTCTCAATAGAAAGTCATTTCCTTCACCGATTTTCTTTGTTGTTTTAGTGCTAATTGTGAGTTGTATGATAAAATTCTGTGTAATCCTTTATTTTATCATATTCCTTCAGTACTGGATGCAAAGAATATTATGTCATAATGCAGGTTTATGTTAGTGATCTCTTTCTATTGCATTTATATTTGTGAAAACATCATCGTTTTCCTTGTGTTAAGCATTAGAACAGTCAGAACCTTACATAGAATCACTTTTGCAGACATAAATCTGTGTTGTGAGAATGTTTAGCTTTATTGGGATTTTCTGTGAGTTTCAACAATATTGTCATATTTTTATCTTTGGTGTATCACCTGTTAGTGATAGGTTTTAAATTTCAAGTATATCCTTCTTACTCTTTCCCTTATCGTTCTTTAGTATTCTCAAGCTATCTTAAGGGGAACCAGCCCATAATCTGGAGGTCCACTTCATTCCCAGGTCACCCACAACCTCGAAGTGTTCCCATGTGTCAATAGGTTGCTACAGTTCATAGCTTAGCAAGGGTGCAGACCTTATTTGACAACACTAGTAAAAACATATGACATCCAACCTTGTTTCCCACCTTCCACTTTGTAACATACACCCCTGATTTTTATTTTTTTTGAAACTTCTATTTGCTGTTTTGCTTGTTCAATAAGTGTTTGTGTTTGTTTCAAATGGCTTTTCAGATGTATACAGCATAAGAAATGATTGCAATGAACAAGAAACACTAGAGAACAATGCCTTTTCAATAGAGAGTACAATAAACATCATAAGCATTCATTTTCAGTTTATAATCAGAATATTACATTGAAATATCAGACCTTATATAGAGAGTTTCAGACCTGATAAAGACTTGTAACAGCAGCAATGAAGCTCCAATATAGGCATCGATCAACATCAAGTTTTTGGCAGCCAAACTCCATACTCTCCAACACCTTGACAACTATAACCAGTCCTCAACATTCAACAACAGATAGCACTTCATTTGCTAGTCAAAAAACTGAAGTTTGCAGCAACAAGGGCGTCCTCCCTAGAAAGTTTGATCCAATATAGAAAATCCAAATCTCAACCAAAAATTGCAAACTTGTACTTGAAATAATCGGCTGGAGATGAGTCTTCCAATGAAACAATACCCATTTTGATATCTTAGTCCATCTCAGAGCTATGAACAAAAACATGGGTTCAGGTCCAGCAAAGTATTTCCCAGAAAATGATATGAAACACACCAAAATCCTCATAAAATCACACCCAAACTGAAAACTAAACAAACTGCACCAAAAACTCCTTAAAAGTACTAATAAATCTTCATTTTCAATCTCCAAAACTCAAACTTTGTTCAGCTCTATATAATCCCTGTTGTGGAATCACTCACAATATGACTAGGGTGGATATTTCACCACCAAAATCAGCCGAAACGAAGAGAGTTTCCATCCTCAGTTTGCAGCCCAAGAAATCTGGAAGAAATCCAGCAACATTCTGTTATGTTGCCAGTGTAGTGATGTGAAAATGAGAGCCAAAATGAAAATATAAGGAAGCTAGGGTGACTGGACTCCAAAAGCTTCTCAAATTCTCCTTGAAACCAACGCCCTTTTCTTGCCTTGGAAATAAAAACATTTAAAATTATCTTTTTCTCCTTCCTCTAGGCATCCCACTTCATGGAGGAATTAAAATATTAAAAAAGCCTTTTAAAACAACTTTTAAGTTGTACGCCTAGGCCATGGTGCGTTTTGAATGACCTTTACCCCCTTAACTTAAGTTTATAAAATAACTTTATAAAGCAACTTAAGTGACTGAATTAATCAATTATTAAACACTGCAACTTTAGGCTCTCCAAAAATTAACTGAGAAATAATACTGCTGCGTACATACTGGCTTAGGACCAACTCCCCGAAAGATGACTTACTATAAATAACACTACTAAAAATAGTTAGTATATACCAAATGCCAAAACTAAGTGAAATTGAAGACCATTGAAGAACACTGTGACCAACTGAAGATAGCAACAACAAAAACTAGCCACTACTATAAATAGAAATCCCTCTGGAAACCCCCAACACTAAATTGCTCAAAATAGCACTTACTATAAATAGCATATGGCTAAAAATTGTAAGTGACTCCTATTGTACCCAAACCAAATATTTTGCTTCATTAAAGCATTTTGCTTAAAATAGTCTAAACCTTGTAAAAGTGTCATCAAAAAATAGTTTTTGGGAAAATCAAGTATGGGCTTTTAGTCAGTTTGATGTCGGGAAGATACTGGTAAAATTTGGAAATTTTGAAAATTAGGGTTTCTGGACCCCTATTTTTAGGTCAAAAACCCTAAAAAATTGAAACTTGTCATAATTGTTTGAAAATTCTCTTGATTGGCTTATTTCACTTCACGATCACAATGGTGAAGTCAAATTCAGTTAAAAGTCAGTTTAAGGCTGGTGGGTAGTTTTCGCTTTTTTAGGTGGAAAGTTAGGACCTTCGAGGTCGTCAATGGCAGATGGCCAGATACCAGGTGTCGAAAGTGTTGGCGTAACAATTAGCACCTCTGGAGTGCAAGTTGGTACGGATAGCTATGCACACTACATAATGAGTGCTCTTCAAATTAGGAGGGGAAGCTCCCTCATATGCTGAAATGCGTGAAAAAGTAAAGTAATCTAACTCTTATCTTTTTTTCTTAGCTAGAAGAGGCTCAAGGTTAAGAAAAACCACGACCGTTGCAGCTAAGGATTTTCTGGTTTCACAAATCACTAACTACAACTAAACTAAAGCTTTAATCTATCCAGTTCTCCTCAAGAAAACAGACCATGAGGAAAAAGGAGCAGAAATGGTTTCACGATAATCTTTAAGTCAAGATTTCCAAGGAGATGACAATACCTATCTAAGGCGTAGGCTGAAAGAAAGATTATTAGCACAACATTAAGACGAAAATCCTTACTTCTAAATTCCCAAGGAGGTGACAACACCTATCCAAGGTGTAGATTGAAACAAAGATAGTAAAACATAACATAAGAAAGCCAACTAGGACAGCAAATTGCATTGGTGAAACATGCATACAATAAACGATCAAACTAGCCACTCCATTTAACTAAAGTGAACCAATATCATAACAATAACATTTAGGTAAGGCTACACAGCTATTTATTATCATAATAAAAGTTCGTTGAACAGATACAAAGTAGCAATACTATAGGTAAGGTTGCTCAGCATGTATGCTATCACGTGCAAAAGTTAATTACAAATGAGCAGAAAGCTCTTATTTATAGACATCAAAGGTGTAGGGAACCCTAAAATCACCTTAAGTCAACTACAGTCTTGCAAGCATGCAAGATTTTATTGCTAAACCCTAATAAAGGAAACTATACAGTTAATTGGAAACTACCATCAGTTAACCGAAACAGGACTAATCTAAAAGGACTAATCTAAATGGACATGTGCAAGCATGCACATCCTTATTCAAATGAAAACTAAGAGAAAACTCCAACTATATAAAGATGATTCCAAAATAGACATAGCATGAAAGGTGGAACAAAAAGTTAACTCGGAAAGAAGTGTCAAGTTAACTGCTGTGTCTGATGTCTATCCTGAAAGGTGGGACCTAGAGTTCACTGGCTGTGATCTTGAGCAAGTAACCCCTCCACAAGGTTGTTGACTGCATCACTATCTGGAGCATTGATACTCTGTCGTAGCACACTATGTCTTTGCAACATCTCCTCACCGCCTATGATCTGCCTCTGAAGTTCTCCTCTACTCTTAACTACCTCATCAAATAACGCTGACATGACTGTAAATGGATCTAACTTACAGCCAACAGAATTCCCACTGAAAAATACCATGGATGAGCGCTGACGACTCTGACTAAACATCAGTAAGCTCGACGTACTCATCACCCTCACGCTAATACCGGCATGAAACTTGAGACACGAAAGTTCTCACGTATCGAAGAGCACTAGTCACGTGTTCTCTGCTCTTAGCCAACTCTGAAGTCAGTGTATCCTGTATCTTTGCCTTGAAGATCAACTGTGTCCTCCAAGTAAAAATAGCCTCTTTTTCTTCTTCATCACTGACTGAGTCGTATGCCATCCTCAGGTGAGAGATCATGATTTCATCTTTGGGTTTCTCAACCGCCAAGTCTCACTCCTCATCCTGGATGCACAGACGGAGTTCGCGGGTGTTGTACCTCAACTGATATAACTCTTTGAGTACAAAATGGCCTCTAGTGAAAAACTCTTCCTCCCACTCTACCAAACGCTTCCCATATACAACCAGCTGATTAAGTTGATTCTACTCTGCTGATGGCTCTAGCATCTGTGGGAGTGAAGCAGTGACGTTTTCTGTTCTATGCACAAGGTTAGAGATATACTGACGAAGCTGCTGAATTTCGGCCTTGAGGGCTGCCTTGTCTTCTCCGTCTTTTATCATTCTATCCTTTACGCTATCCGTTGCAACCTAAAGGAACTCAACCTCTGTTTAGTGTGTGCTTCTACCAAGGTTGACCCTTATCACTTCGAAGTCTTCAACTTCTACTTCGTTCAGACTCTTATCCTCTGTAGGTGCAGTGGTCTCTATGATGATCTCCTTGTCAGTGTTTCTCTCTACATGAACCTGCTTCTTGATTCTTTTATCTGGTGCATCCTAGTAGACATGATCAAAATTTGAATGATCAAGAATGTAAGATGGCTACTTCCTCTTCCTACCCAACTGATTCTCAGGCCAAGACAAATCTCGACTAATCCCACTGGAAGGGTCTGTGCTAGTTAGTCATAGGAAGCTCTGATGAGTGTGAATGTGTAGAGGTATCACTACACGGCGATGAATCTAGGTCCAAATGTGAACCGGAACTTAAGATTGTTCTGGTGTAGGTGATGGCATGGGAGGCTGAACCTCAGGCTCTGGAAAGCTCCAAACCATATTCCTAACAAGCTCCACATGCGTTTTTGTAACAAGTGCCTTCCCTTTTGAATTGTTAGGCACTTTGTTCTCTTTAGGAAGGTTACTTCTTTTCTTTTGTTTTGGTTTTGACGAGGATGGTAGTGAAATGTCCATCGGTGGTGGTTTTGTTCTTGGCATGACTGTCCTTTTTGTCTTCTTGCTCTCAAGGTAGAGTATGTTGTTTTGAATGACTCTAGTTGATCTCTCTTTCATGAATGAGTACTCTTTGGTAAACCAATCCACAGCTAGAAGTGGCTGCGTATCAACCTGTTCTCTGAAGAATTGAGGAAGTACATCCCCATCACCATCTGACAATCCTCCCAAATCCCCTGACATGAAGACAAAAGTTTGTGAGAGGGAGAACTTGCTGTAACTGCATCGACACACCTCGAAATCATCCTCACAGTTGACCCAATAATCCTCCATAGTAGGCTTATGGTAAGGGCGACCACCAAGGCATGTTGAATAATGACCCCAAGGGTCACATGTGCGTGCATAACAAGGTACTTGAGATTAAACTTTTCTAACTCGTCCTGCAGCCTTGGTATCAACTACTGTCCTGCGCCAGTAGATTCCCATTTGAAATGGAAAGTTGGCAGTTGGTTTACACTTGTGGCGCAAACGTAGATGAACATCATATAATTGCCTCAAGAACTCCATGAAAACTGTTCTATTTGAAGGATAGCGAGGTAGCATAGTTGTATTTCCTGTGTATTTGTAAACATGGATGTAGGTGTATGTAGGGAATTGAATGAACTAGTCCGCCCATTCTACCATTGCTACTCTGGCAATGCGATAACCCACCCTAATCTGGGTTATTTGAATTTCACCAACAATACAGATAATAAATATTTTTTGCAAAATGACAGTTCTAAACAGATGCAAGAGATAAATAACCAGATTTAATTAATGATTTAGAGGTTACATATGGTTCATACCCAAAACATGCCAGGTAGGGATTGTGCAACTACTAGAAGTGACCTTTGACTTATTCTAATCTGCTGAGATGAACTGAAAATGCTAAAAGAAACTTCAAAGTAAATCTATGAATGCTCAAATGATGATCTTTGTGTGAAACCATCCAAACAAGAGATCTTGGGTGATCTTCCACACCTGTAGACTTTGTCCTAATCGATGTTTTTCGTCCTCAGATCAGCTTGGGACTCCATACCTGCAAACCCTTGTTGCTCAGCTTTTTGTTTGTCTATAATAAACTTGGATGCTTGTAACAAAGCATAGGCATCTTATTTATAGATTTTGAGAGCCTAAATCAAAAAGTCATGTTGACTTTAGATATTTTTCCTATGAGTTGTCATCCTTATCCTCTGTAGATAAGATTCACCTTTTTGCTTTATGAGTTGTTAATCTTATCTTGAGTTGTCATTCTTATCCTCTGTGGATAAGATATTTTGCAAACCTTATCCTCCGTGGATAAGATATTTTACAAACCTTATCCTCTGTGGATAATATATTTTGCAATCCTTATCCTCTATGGATAAGATATTTTGCAATCCTTATCCTTATCCCTTGACTTTGATTTTGACTTCCTCTAACTTTCACTTTCTTCACTTGGCTTTGACTTTGATTTTCTTCCCTTGACTTTGACTTTGACTTTCTTCCCTTGACATTGCCTTTATTCTTATCCTCTGCGGATAAGATATTTTGCAAACCTTATCCTCTGTGGATAAGATATTTTGCAATCCTTATCCTCTGTGGATAAGATATTTTGCAATCCTTATCCTTATCCCTTGACTTTGATTTTGACTTCCTTTGATTTTGACTTCCTTTGACTTTGACTTTCTTCACTTGGCTTCGAATTTGACTTTCTTCCCTTGACTTTGACTTTGACTTTAACTTTTGCAAAAACTATTTTCCTTTTCTTTTTAGCAAGGAACCGTAAGAGAGTCGTTACTGACCCTAATGTTACTTACTAAAAATAGTAAGTAGCAAGGAACAAGTCCTGAATTGCCTCATAAGGCCAACCAACCAACTAAAACATTGAGCTGAATATGCAGAGACGAATACACAAGCCTGCTAAAAACTCTTGAATACCCTCCAAAGGGTTCCCTAAATGTCTCATTAGCCTACCAGAACCAAATAGTACGCTAAACTAATTTGTTATCACTCAATCTAGCAGCTGCCCATCTGATAACCCCTACTAAACTTGTCCAAGCTTCCTAGATTCGCGGAGTTTTGGCAGATGCATTAACCCAAGTGGTTTTCAAGCTACCCTCGAATGGTGTTTCAAAGTCTTCAAATAGTCCACCGAAGATTCCCCATGTTCGCTAAGACCTTTCTCAAATGAGTCTTTTATAAGTCTCACCGCTTTGTACTTAGTAAATTGGCAAAATACAATCGGCACCGAAATTGCCGTAATTTGGCTATGAAGCGTAGGGCTTAAATGTTAGCTCTACATAGCACTTTGTGGGAAATGTAATAGCGCTAAATTTTAGCGCCATTACACTTTTTCCTGACACTTAGACTTTTTTGGCCCTGGCACGTTTCTTCATGATTTTCGCATTTTTCGTCAATCGTGCCACTTTTCGTGCCTAAATTTATTGCTCGACTTGAGTTAGGTTTTCGATTTTCTCTTTCACTTAAAAGTGTTTTATTTCGCCATTTTCATTGTTTATGGTCTTTGTTCTTCTTTTCTTCTTGCTGGGCGAGTTCTTCTCAAGCTGCAATCACGTGTTTTGGAAATTCGAAGTTCTTCTCCAGCGTTTTTCACGTTTCATCTTTGTAAGTTGTTACCCTTGCTTTCTCTTTATTCTCCAATTTCAATGGCAACTCCATGCAGACAAACAATTTGCAAACCCCAAGCGTCGTTTTCATGCACCGTTACATCTGTTTTACCCAAAAATGCCAGAGATGCAGAAGCGCTGAATTTTGGCTCCCTGACATGTTGAGCATGTCAAAATAATTTAATTGAAGTGCAGATAGCTTAAATTTAGCCCCGCATTTCCGTAACCGAATTCAAATGTAAATGGCGCTTGAATTTTAGCTCTTTACACTTTTGCATAATCCTTTTTTCCCCAGATTTGTTATTTTGTGCAATGGTGCTGAATTTTAACACCTTTACACTTTTCTTCCAGACTTAGTCATTTTTTGTGCAATGGTGTTGAATTTTAACACCTTTACACTTTTGGCAGTTTTTAACCTAGTCTCTTCAAAATTGCTCTATTTCCATTCCGGACCCCATTTCTTCGCTCCCGCATCGTTTTCCGTGCCTAGTTGCTCGTTTCACGCTTGCTCAACATCGTTTCTCACTTCACGCTTCCCAATGCTACTTTTTCTGCTAACGCCTGTTGATTCACCATCCTTGCAGTTTCTCTCCAGATCTTGTCAAGTGATCCCGAAGGTGATGTCCTTTGATCTTGGTTCTTCCAAATAAAAAGTTCATGAGGAGACCAGGTGGAAGTATGAAGACTCCGCGCCCAAGCAAAGAAACATGAAGAAGCTTCTTGATCTCCGATGTTGAACATTTCCGGTGCATCCCTTTATGCATCTTGTAAATATTTCTCGACATTTTCGAATGTCTTTTTGGAAATTGTAATTACACCAAGATCAAAGATGTAATATTTTGAAAACAAATTACACTTTGACTTTGGTCAAAGTTAGGTGAGATCTCCTAAAATCGCTCACCTAACTTTCCCTGATTTCCTCAATCTATTTCCTTCTTTTGCTCATCCCTCTTTCTATATAATGTGAGGGATTTTCATTGTAAATTATCCTTTAGTGTTTTGCAACGAAGTGCTGCCCTTTTTGAAGCAAATTTGTGAAACTTTGCGTTCATGCTTTGTGAATGAATTTCGATCAATAAAGAAGAGGATTGCAAGCCAAACTTTGCATTGGATTCGATACTTTTGTGAGTTGATCTTATTTGGTAGTGATTAGCTTGAAGAATCTGAAGGACTCTAAGTAGTTTATGTAAACTTTGTGTTACATTTATTATTTAGATTGCATTTGTATTTCTGTTTATCATTTGGTTGAATGAT
This sequence comes from Sequoia sempervirens, assembly GCA_007258455.2. Classification (NCBI taxonomy): domain Eukaryota; kingdom Viridiplantae; phylum Streptophyta; class Pinopsida; order Cupressales; family Cupressaceae; genus Sequoia; species Sequoia sempervirens. Next base: position 9,977 of record VDFB02216169.1, read on the forward strand.
CCACAAGACTTTGTGCTTGTAATCGTTCATGCTCTTTGCATACCTCGTTGAGTGATCTACAAGACTTTGTGCTTGTAATTATTCATACTCTTGATACTTCTTTGTCGGGCGATCTACAAGACTTTGTGCTTGTAATCACTGCGCTATTTGATACTTCGCTGGATGATCTACAAGACTTTGTGCTTGTAATCGCTCATGTTGTTCTCGAGGAATTGTTGCGTCTAAGAAGACTTTTGTGTTTAACGTGACAAACGCAAGTACATCTGCACGATTCAACATTGAAAAGCTACGGAACGACTTTGTGCCTCTCGCGGAGCTTTCCTTTACTTTATTTGTTTATTATTAATCACTTCGGTATCTCTACGCTTCGCTTTGACGAGATAGAGGTATTGGTATTACTGCTAGTTGTTAGTTTAAGGTTATCGAGAATTGTGAACTTCCAACGGTGAAGCATTGTAAACATCTTCTCTGAAAAAAGAGAGAAGGATGAATGTAACACACCCCCCCACTCCGTAAGTTTCGTGTACATTTTGTAATTACTTGTTTGATTTACTATCGCTTCTGTTAGCAGTAAGAAGGGCGCCTCCCCTTTCCGAGAGGAGAGATTCACATCTCACATAGCTGTGGCTGAAGTCCAAGTTGTGTAATCTATCGAAAAGCTGATTACATAATTTTCACCCAACACCACTGCAAGATATAGATCTCAAAAAAAAGGGGACATTACAGTCCGCCCTCCCCCAGATTGTTTGTCCTCAAGCAATCCTCACCTAAACAACCAGGCCTATCCTAAATGCCAAGATCCCAAACTAATCGATACAATGCTCTACCCAAGCTCCACTGCAACCACTGGAGAAAAGTAGAACTAAAATCGGCAACCCCATCAATCACCCTCTACAGAAGAAGCATACTGCCAAGCATAGAAGATCCCAAAGCCCACAACTCAATTGGAAGCCCGCCATACCCATCATTTGCTGACCTCCACTGCGTGACTATGATATATTCTTCACCAAGCTGAAGTTGCTGAAGCAACACACTATAATGAACACAGTGTACTCCACCTGGATCCCATGGACAAATTTCTAATTTGTCCTTCCTGTCTCTTGATGGTTCCTACTGCACCATTCTAACTACATCAAGAATTCCCAACTACTCAAAATCTGCCCCTATATCATGTATCCCACTAGCATAGTTACCCTGTAGAAGCAGCTCAAAACACCTATAAGGTTTGTCTCCTTCATCCACAAAAGCAAACACCTCATACTAACCATCCAACTCACTTGTGTGTCTTCTACATCGTAGTTGAATCAGATGTGAGTGGGCTAAAAGAAAAATGGTGAGCACACCTCACCACGCAATCAAGGTGAAACTCGCTTGCGTCATTGGAATGCCCGTATAGTAACTTGAACCCATATCACCTATAAAGTGTTTTCCTCCAAGGACACCTACTGCAACATATTATTCCCTGTTATGCTCATCTGGGGCACTCACCCCAATTGTGTCATCTACTCTTATAAACAAGGTGGATGTTTCCACATCTCTAATATGTACATTCCCACAATCTGTGAATGTATGCTCATCCGCAATGGCTACCATAGGTAGCTGAATTTCAGCTATGGGTGGTGAAGACTGCACCAAACCCAACTCTACGAGGAGTTCGTTAGTCTGAATCACTAACTCTTGAAGGGCCATTTGAGTGCTCTTCAAAGAGTCCATGGTGAGCTCAAGCTCATGAGTGAGCTCATCAACCTCTTCTTTTTTCCCCCTTAGTGCATCATAATAAACCCCATCAAGAATGAGAAGATGATCTTTATCTGATAGTAACTGTAGGTAATTAGTTTTCATTACCCCCAATGCTTCTTTGAGTGCTTGAAATTCTGCAAGGGAAAGTTCACCATCAACGTGCTCTTGTGTTCCCAGAGTCGTCCAACAACAATTTTCCATCAATTGTTGAGTGACATCAAAATGTTCCATGGCTATAGCAATCATACCTTCATTCACCTTCAATTGTCCTGCCAAATGATGGGACCCTTGACACCTGTCATCCCCATACAAATTGTGCACAAGAATCTCCATGGCATGTAGCATAGATCTCTGAAGTGGAACAGCTACACACTCTACCATAGAGCCATCAACGTGAATGGATTGTTTTTCACTCAGTATGTCATAGACGCTTATAGACCAATACAAATCTGACACACCCATGTTTCCATCCATATGTGTAGTAATGACATTAGTGGCTGATCCATTAAATATATAATCTACTTCTTCACCCAACTCTAGGACTTGGGCTTTAAATGGGCTCTCATCTAGAGGTATCTTATGAGACTCAAGATGCAATTTACGTGTATCAATAAAATTTTCTGAATCATACCTCTTCTCTTGTTCACACATAACCACATATTCTTCTTGTTTGCTTGCGTCAAGACGCTCCTCCTTTGCATGCTCAACTTCTACACATTCTTCTCTTGGAAAAATTAGAGATCTAAGGTGTGACACACTCTGCTTCTTTGCTTGATCTAGCTGGTTGCAACATTCCTTGACCTCTTGCAAATGCTGTTTTGCTTGGGCAGCCAATAACTTTTCCTTCTCAACTCTTTGTAACCACCCATCACACAAAACTTGTGTCTTGTCCACATCTTCTAAGATCTGATTCACAAAATCAGACTTGTTGTGGCTTGGATTCACAATGCCTATTGCATCACTATCACCCAAAACTTGAGAGTCTACATTAGGTGACTCCACACAACCATCATCCTCACAAGGAATGGCTGCTATCTCATGAGTAAGCTCAACATAATGTTTGCTGTCATAAAACAGAAAATCAAGAGCAACATCACACTTATATGTAGTGTCCTCAAGGAGCTCAACCAAAACTTCATCCTGTACTAACTATCCATTGCCAAGTGCTGGTTCAAGAGGTGTCTTCAAAGGAAAAGTAAGTGTATCATGTGCCATAATTTTTGTCCCATGGCTGTAATGTAAATCAGCATGTGTATGAGTCTCCCTTACCTCATTATCTGTGCATTGATGGTTAGGCTCCCGAAAACATTTGCAAGAGAAACATAAACCTTGCCTTCTCATTTCGTTCTTGCTCATTATGGGAGTTCCAGTAACCTGATCATTGAGTTCGGTTGTAGAACCATCTTCATTATCTGATTTAGTAATTCTACCATACCTGCTCACACTGTGCCCATGACTAAATTTTGCCCCTTTAGATGAAATTTTCTCCTTATACACCCGCCTAATATACTTTACCAATCCTATCTTTCTAGGACTCAAGATGACAACAAAGTTCAGATAATCATTAAGAGAGTACTGTGCTTTAAAACCATCTAGCATACTCTGATAGTCCTCAGAGAGTTGAGGGGCTTCCCGTTCATAAACTTCCTTGAGTTTGATGGCTTCCCATTCCAAATCTTCCCTAGATTTCCCTTCAATACTAAAGTAACCCATAACTAAAACTGATGAGTGTTGGTCACTCAAATGATGCCCATTGTGTACTCACTGAATATTGATTCAACCCAACAGGATGGAAGGAAACCACTCTGATAGCAATGTGATAACCCACCCTGGTCTGGGTTATTCGAATTTTGCCAACAATACATATAATAAATATTTTTTGCAAAATGATAGTTCTAAACAGATGCAAGAGATAAATAACCAGATAATTAATGATTCAGAGGTTACATATGGTTCATACCCGAAACATGCTAGGTAGGGATTGTGCAACTACTAGAAGTGACCTTTGTGTTCGTTGGCGTTTAAATTCGCACCTCTGGAATGCGTATTTGAAACGGACAGCTATGCACAGTAAAACTACTCTTCAAATTAGGAGGGGAAGCTCCCTCTTGCTGATGGTGTTGAAAGAAAGTAATCTAAGAACTAAGTTTCCTATCTTTTTGATCAGCTAGAGTACAAGGTTTATTAAACACAAACGCCGCAGTTGAGATTTTCTAATTTGAGAACTTCAACTACGACTAACTTAAGCTAAAGACGTTTCTAACTTCTCAAGTAATACGCAGAGCAAGAGAAACTAGAAATTAACAAGGTTGATTTTTTGACAAAATACTTCAATAAACTCTTTCTCAACAAACATCTACACACTTCAATGTAAGCTGAAATCAAGATCATAAAAGCAGAACACAAATAACGGAAATCTGAGATGTTATACCAAGGCAAAGGAAGCTCATGATTTTATTACTCAAACTTCTGGAACAAAACTAACTAAACACATGCCTAGAACAAGAGCTTGCAGCTAAAGAGGCTTGCAATCTTGTTCTTACACAATAGGAACAGAAATTACAATAACTCCTTATTGGCTAAAAGAGACTCAACAATTTGCTATCATAAAACAATTGAAAAACACTTGAATAACAAATAGAAGGCACAATAGGCTCAGCACTTTGTTATCACTAGCATGGTTAAAGAAAACTAATGACCAAAGGATCTTATTTATAGGCAAGCAGAGGAGTAGGGAACCCTAAAATCTCCTTGCTTTCGCAATCTAGGGCTTGCTTAGCAAGCAAGCTTTATCTCTAAATCTAGAAAGAAGATAACATCTAACACCTAAGAAAGCAGAAAAAGTGGGAAACGCCAACTGTTACATTTTATCTTCTTTCTCTTCTCAAAGAATGGATAAGAATTATTCCAAGAATAGAAAGAAAGCAGGAAGAAATCTTCTGGAAGAAAGCTGCTTTAAAGCTCGATTACATCTGCTAGGAAGTTAGAAATTGTGTCCCGGGTCGGTGCATCTATGCCATCAATAGCAAAACACCGCTTTTCTAGAATATCTTCAACATCTGCAACTGATCTCAAGAAATCTTCAACCTCATTGGCCGCCTTTTCAAACTTTGTTGACATCGTCGAAATATGACTCATCCTCTCGCCAACTGTATTTCTGCTATCACAGCTGCGAACAACACTCTGAAATTGAGTTTGCACTTCATCAAGCCCGACATAGAAACCATATTCAAGACTATATCAAGAAGGAATCTCTATGACAAACTCGTTGATGAAAAGAAGAGCTTCGATCACCCTTTGTCTGTAGGCAACAAACTCCTCAGATATCCTCTTGTAAGTTTTAACTTTGAAAACATGGCACTCTCTCCAAGCAAGGATCTGCCTCTTGTGTTCTTTTGAAACTGCTGAACCATAGGTTGTATCTAAATCAGCAATGATGATTTCATGCCTTGGTTTTACTTCAGCCACTATTTGTTCAAACCCTTGGATACTTTGACGTAGCCAATAAGCGTTTTCTCTCAACTGAAACATCCGTGCCAAGATCTCCTTTCCTCTGACAATGAAACTCTCGATCCACTCGAGTTTTTTTCCCACAAATGACCAATTGTCTTAACTAATGATGATCAGCTGGTGTCTCTAAAACCTGGGGCAGCAGCTGGGTCACCTGTGAAGAACCATGAACAAGGCTAGAAATGTAAAGCCTAAGCTGCTGTATTTCAGCCTTGAGGGCTGCCTTGTCTTCTCCATCCTTGAGCACTCTTTCTTGAAGACTTTCAGACACAACCCTGAATAAACTCACATCTGCATGTTTGGTATTTCTACCAAGATTGGCCTTTACCATCACGAAGTCATCCATCTTCACCTCATCTCTGTTCTTATCTATGGGAGGTACGGCAGTCTCCATAACCATCAGGATTCCTATCAAAGTGAACTTGCTTCTTTGCTTTCTTCTTAGGAGGTTCCTGATAGATGTTGTCAAGATCATCAAAATTTACCTAATATGGTGGTCTTCTTCTCACCCTTCCCAAGGAGTTCTCCAGCCAAGACACGGTAGTATCTTTACTAACTTCCATAGGAGGTACAATTGCAATTTCTTCATCATCTTCAATATCCAGGTCGATGTGAATTGGTGAAGGTTCTACCAAACGTGCAGAAACATGTGTTAAAGGCGGCTCCTCTGCTTGTTTCTGAGGTACGGGCTCATCAGGAGGAGCTTTTGTTACAACTGTAGGTCGCTCCTGTATGACTATACCTGAGAAGTCTAACCTTCTTCTTACATTTTTATTTGATCTACCACCTTTGGCGCCTTCTTGAGACTGACTTGCATGTAGTAATCATCATACCTTGAATCTTGAAGGTTTTCTTGGAGTGCTTGCCTAACTTGCATGTAGTAATCATCCTCTGCACATTTCTGGAGCACTTGGTCTTTAAAATCAGTATGAATTGCAACAATAGAAGCTATGTAGCCTCTTCGACTTAATGCATCTACAACCTAGTTTTCTTTTCCCTTGATATAGCTGATATTGAAGTCATAATCAGCGATCAACTCCAACCATCTTCTCTGTCTAGCATTTAGATTTGATTGAGTAAAAAGGTACTTTAAACCATTATGATTAGTTCTTAACTCAAAGGGTTTCCCAAGCATATAGTGTCTCCACATTCGCAATGCATGAACGACAGCTGCCAATTCTAAGTCATGCGAAGCATAATTCATCTCATATGGCTTTAGCTTCCTTGACTCATATGCAATTACTTGATTATCTTGCATAAGTACTCCTCCAAGTCCTCCGCAGGCATCAGTGACAACTGTGAAACTCCTTTCAGGATCTGGCACTTTCAGGATTGGTGCGGTAGTTAGTTTCTTCTTGAGTAGGTCAAATGCCTTCTAACACTTCTCATTCCAGTCAAATTTTTTTCCCTTTTTCTGTAAAGAAGTTATAGGAAAAGCAATTTTGGAAAAGTTTTCTACAAACTTTCTATAATAACCTGCCAAGCCCATAAAACTTCTCACTTAAGATATATTCTTGGGTATAGGCCACTGAGTTATTGCTGTGATCTTAGCTGGATCTACTTCAATTCCCTCGACTGAAATTACATGACCCAAGTAATGCACTTTGTGTTGGAAGAAGGTACACTTGGATAGCTTTCCGTACAACTTATGCTCTCACAAACATTGTAGAACCATTCCTAAGTGCCTATTGTGTTCTTCGTTTCTAGAATAGATTAAAATGTCATCTAGAAACATCAACACAAACTTGTCCAAGTAATCTCTGAATACACTATTCTTAAGGTTCATAAATGCTACAGGTGCATTTGTCAAACCAAATGGTACTACTGTGAATTCATAGTGTCCATACCAAGTTCTAAAGGCGGTTTTATAGATATCTTCATCTTTAACCCTAAGCTGCTGATATCCAGACCTTAGATCAATCTTTGAAAATACGGCTGCTCCTCTTACTTGATCAAACAGATCATCAATTCGAGGTAGTGGGTATTTGTTCTTTATCATAGCTTTGTTAAGCATACGATAGTCAATGCAAAGCCACATTGTTCCATCCTTCTTTTTGACAAAGATTACAGGTGCTCCCCAGGGTGAAACACTTGGTCTTACCAGTCCTTTTGTCAACAACTCATCCAACTGTACCTTGAGTTCTGCTAGTTTTGTAGTAGTCATTCTATAAGGTACCTTGGATATAGGCTCCGATCCAGGAATTATGTCGATAGAAAAATCAAAGACTCTCTTTGGGGGTAAACTTGGTAATTCCTCAGGAAATACATCAGCAAATTCCCTTAAAACTGGGTATTTCTCCATATCTGAGATTCCCGATTCATCAATCTCTCCGTCTTCTATCTCCTGTGTACTTTCATTATCAGGATCACCTAACTCTTCAATCTTTACTGCAAAGAGTTTACATCCTTTCTTTTTGGCTCTTAGCAGTTGCATTGCTGAGATTTGTCTAATTTAACCTCCCTAGGTATTCCCTGCAAATTCACTTGATTTCCATAGTCATCTAAACATTTAACTGTTTTAGATTGATAGTTAACTATGGCCCTATGTCTCCACAACCAATTCATTCCTAGGATGACATCATAGGATCCTAGTGGTGTGACATAAAGGTTGACTTCAGTGGTGAAACTAGGTAATTCTAAATTGGCCTCAAAAAGACATTGATCCACCCTTGCTCTTGTACTATTTGCATACTCTACATTCCATGATGTAGCCATGTGCCCAACCTTTCTAGACAATTTATTTGCTATACTAGGAGAAACAAAACTTTCAGTTGCACCAGTATCAATAAGAACAGAGATAGGTAAGCCAAATAATTTACCTGCAGTTTCGATGGGCGTTATTTGATAGTCTACTTGCCCATCATCAACTACTGCATGGATTCTTTGCTGGAACATAGCCTTTTGTGAAGGCAGAGAATTCCCAGAAGCTTTATTTGGACAATCCCTTGCATAGTGATCTCCTTTGCATAGGAAACATCCCGTAGGTGGTCCTTTTCTTCCAGATATCTCTCCGGATTTATTGTTTCCTTCACTAGCCTTGTTAGCATTTCCACTATTGAAATTGCTTCTCTTTTGATCTTTCCAGAAATCTTTCCCGCCAAAACGAGATCTTTTTCCTTTTGATCTGGCAGCATCACGAACAGGTTCATCCTTCTTTGGAATTGGCTTAGTAGTAACCTCGTTGTCCTTCTTTTGTTCTTTTTTCTCCTGACGATGAGAATCAACTTTGAGCTTCTGCTCCTGCTTTATAGCTTTCTCATAAACTAAATCCATGGTAGTTGGACCATGCATGTCCATCTCACCACCAATTTTACCATTAAGTCCAAGTATGAACTTCCTGATACATAATCGTTCATCCTTATGGTAAATTGGAACATACCGAAGAAGTCTAGTGAACTTCTCCTAATATTCGTGGACTGACATAGTCCCTTGTTTTAGCTCTTGAAAATCAGAGAGCTTTTGGTCATAGAAGAGTTGAGGCAACCACCATTTATGAAAGATTTCAAAAAATTCTCCCCATGTCAACTTCCAAGAACTTATGTCTAGTTCCAATTTCTTGTTCATCCACCAATTTGAGGCTTCTCCTGCCAATTGGTAGGCTCCCCATTCTACCTTTGTTACTTCGTCGTAATTTCTTATTTCAAAATATTTTTCCATCTGGACAAGCCAGATTTCAGCGTCATCACCTCCCACACTGCCATCAAACTTAGGTGGTATTATCTTTTTCATGTCCCGTGACAGCTCAGTAGAATTTATCTTTCTATTTCTCTCAGCGGAGTTGGTTGGTGATTTTTCCCTCTCATGGTTGTGATTTTCATTATGTCCATGAGATGAACTTTCAGCTTCCGTGTTGTCTATGTTTAATTCTTTTTCCAGCTTGTCCTTTTCTCTTTCATTCTCAATATTAGACAACCTTGCTAGAATCAAGTCTAAAGTCGCTTGGACTCTAGTGTCTCTTTGTTCCTCATCCTTGCTTGTACTGGGTCTATTGTGCATTCTTTCATAAGTTCTCACCATGGTTTTATAGTTGTATTATACCTGTTATCTTATCTAAGTTAGATTCTTTAACCTTATGATAAACGGAAAACATGAAAGCTTTCATAGATATAAACACAAGATTTACCAAGCAAGTTTATGAAGTATACACAATTTTCAACAAACACAAAATTTTATTTATTCAAGAGGATTTTCATCATCCATTGATTACATAGAGTGACTATTAAGATAGTCGAGAGGAGAGTATCCTTCATATTCACTCTCAGATACATAACTAAGTGGAGTATATCCTACAGACTGAGAGTATTGTTGAAACCTATCATTTTCTTCATCTCTCATCTGCTCTTCTCTATCCCAAAAGGGATGATACCCTTTGGATTTATCTTCGGATACATAGTTAGCATAGTTGGCATACTCGCAAAGAACTCGCCGAGTCTTAAAAAACTTGCGATTTTTTTAAAAAAATGAGTTTTTTCAAAGTTAACTCGCCAAACCTGCAAAAACGAGTTTTTTCGAGTTTTTTCAAAAACTCGTGAGTTTTTAGTGGCGAGTACTCACCAAAAACTCGCGAGTCTATGCAAAAAACTCGCCTGCGCAGGAATAAAGTCAAAAAATGTCTTTTATTATGTTCATTTCATTTCAAAATCACTTGATACTTTGTGTGAGGAGCTAAACCCCCCCCCCCCAAGCAAGGAGATATCATTTCCAATGATTTACCATAGAGGAGAGTGGATTCAAACGCCATTTTGTCTGGATTTTGAAGGGAAATTCGATTCACAGGTAGGGTTTTTGTTTTTGTTTTTTGTTTTTGATTAATTATTTTCTTTCATTCTTCTTGCAAGAAAATACTCATTCCAAATTGGAAAAAAAGACATGATAGAGCACAAAGAAACAATTTTTGCATTTAGAATCAAAAACAAGATTCATCACAATCTTTTTGTTGATTTTTTTGCTGATTTTTTCATTTTTCTTCAACTTTGTTTTGGAATTTTCAGACCCTAGGTTCATTTTTGTGTAGAATGATAAGACTAGTTAATAATGTTAATTGATAATTCATTTAAACACATTTATCAATTTAAATCAAATTTAGCTCTAGATTTTTGAAGTTTTAATGATTTTAAGTTGTTTTTAAAAAAAAAAATGTATTAAAAAACTAATATGTTGTACATATTTTTTGAATGTGTAGATTGATCATTGATCAGTGAGTACACATGACACACTATAATGGATTCTGGCTCTGGTTCAGGCTCAGCATCAGGTTCCACCCCCGCCCCATCAAGTTCCACCCCTCGCATAGCATCATCATGGGTTCCAGGCACTCGTCCTGCAAGGGCTAGAGACCCTACATGGAAATATGGTGTCAGAGGGCCAGTGCCTGGAACAGTTGTTTGTGGTGAATGCAAAAATACATATCATGGAGGCATAAATTGCCTCAAATAACATCTAGCAGGCATTCCTCAGCGTGATTCCAAGGTTTATGGGCAGCCCAAAGAAGAGATTAGAAGAGAGATGCTTGCCCTACTTTCACTTGCTAAGGAAAAAAAAAATGCAAAGGGAGAGGGCTAAAAAAGCCATAGCAGCATCCATAGCCAATGGACATGCACATGCCCATGGGACTTAGGAGCACGAGGTCGAGCACATGGAGATAGAGTCAGATGAGGATGCAGTTATTATTGGCATTGTGGGCTCTCTTCGTGGTCCACGGATTCGCACTCATGGCACAACCGCCATAGCCACAGCCACACCATCCTCTGGGTCCCCCTTTTCCTCTAGTTCGATTAGAGTGCCAAGGCCACCACCACCTTCATCTTCCTCCAACCTACAAAGAGTTTTTGTGCCAGAAACACACCAAGAACACGAATTTATCATTGGAAGTATAGGGTGGAACAAGAGGAGGTGCATGAACATCGCAAAATGGCGTGTGCTGATTTTTAGTATTTCAATAACATACCATTCAATGTGGCGAGTAGTGCCTATTGGCACAATATGGTCACTTCATTGACTGTTGTGGGAGAAGGCTTCAAGCCACCTTCTCGCAAAGATTTGAATGGGAGGTAAGTGACAAGTCAACTTAAATTTTATGTTCTTTAATTTAAAATTTAAATTAATTTATTATTTATGTTGAATTCAGCTATGTTTTGTTTAAAACTTACAATTTTGTACTTATTTAATTATTTTACTTGGCCTTGCGGTTTATACAAATGCAAACCCGAAGAACATGCATGTGGTGGAAAGAGCAAAAACTAAAGGGAAGAAATTTGGCTACTCAATTCTTTCTGATGGGTGGACGGATGGGAGAAACTGCACCATCCTTAATTTTTTGGTTGCTTCCAAAGGTGAAGTTGTGTTTTGGAAGTCGATGGATGCTTCCAACAAGATAAAAATTGCAGATACATTGTGTACGTTGTTGGATGAAGTTGTGATGGAGGTGGGGATTGCTAATGTGGTGCAATTCATCACAGATAATGCAGCAGCGTATGTGGCAGTTGGAAGGATGCTTGAGAGTAGACATCCATCACTCTTTTGGTCACCTTGTGCGTGTTATGACCTTCTTTGGAGGTGTTGTGACGCACACATAAGCCCCATTGCAAATGGGGACCCCCTAATTTTGGCTTTGCTTCTGGGTCGTTTTGTCGTTGTCTCTCTTTTCTACTGTTTGTCTTTCTGAGATGTGCCCGCCGTTGAACCTTAACATGAAATTTTGGCTAAGTCTAAAAATTAGGGTTTCCATCTTTCCAGCCAATTTGAGGTCAAGTGAAGTGAATAAATTGAAAATTGAGACTAACATTGTTGTCAGTGTGCTTCCAGCAGGCTTTCACTAAAATTTCATCGGATTCCAGCTACTTACTATTTTTAGTAA